>PVIY010016062.1:0-52482 GCA_004026745.1 Myrmecophaga tridactyla
TGAGAGAGAAGGATATACGCAGAAGTTCAGAATGAAAGCCCTAGATGGAGCAACCAGGAGGCCTTGCAACTCGGGAGAGAAGGACCAGCAGACACCACCCTGTGCCTTGCCATCCAACTGAGGATTCCAGGTATCTTCTGATGATGCCTTGATTTGGACATTTTTATGGCATCAGAACTGTAAGCTTGCAAGCTTATAAATCTCCATTGTTAAAAGTGAGTCTATTTCTGATGTACTGCATTTTGGCAGCTTTAGCAAACTAAAGCACCATCTTTGCTTTACCTAGATTTTTGTGTGTGCGTGAGAACTTGTAAAGCTACGAAAAATTGTGCAAGTAGTAATTGTTACTAAAGAATTTTAGGATCACGATTTGCACAAATTTGCTTTATACTAGTAGTGATGCTACTAAAGAAAAGCCTGTGGATATTTCTTTTCGGACTCTGGGTATAGGGCAAGGAAAACAGGGATTGACAGCACATTGCTTTGAGGACAAATGAATTTACACGTGAGACCCACCCAGCTCGGCCTCTACCATGTGACTTCTGGGCAATTCATGGAACTCTATGGGCTCAGTTCCCTTGTGTAAAATGGTGTAACAGAAATTGCTTCAAGGGTTAGTATGGAGATATTAGACCAGACTGATGCACCTCAAGCACAGTGTATTGTTATTTTAAGTTGTAGGGCCAGGTATAAATGTGATCCTGTGATCACATTTTCTCATATTTTTCAATGTATTGTTCAGACAGCCACTTGCCCTGCTAGCAGGATGTTGCACCTCCACCTTCTCCCTTCACTCCTACATAACCCAAGAACTCCCCTTCCACTGTCTTGTGAAAAGTCAAGGGGAGAGAAAGCTATAATCCCAGTCCACTGCTGTTGTGATGTGTCCTTGCCACATGGTGTCACTGTTGCAAACGGCTCCTTTATCTCCCACGGGAGGCTGGTTTACTTTGTGCGTTTTTGGAACCCTGAAGTCCTGCCTTGGCATGTGAGTGTGCACACACACACTCATACATGTGCCCCACCCCACCATCACACACACACGCACACATGCATGTATTATATGGCCTTTTTCTAGAGTAGTGGGTACCGTTTGCATACTTAATAAGGCCACTCGTGATTTTATAAGACAAAAATATTAGGTTCCCTCGATCTAAAGAGCAAAACAATAACATGCTCCATCCTAAGTTCCTGTTAATGTTGTGGTTCTTTTGATTGCTGTAGTCAGAGCCCACACCCCTTATAGTAGCTCAGCTGAAGTTTAGGGGATGGGGAGGCTCTGTCACATGTAGATACAGCTGTGTTACTGTGTTCATAGGGTCCCTGCTACAGTGTGAAGCTTTTAATGAGAAGAGCGATAAGTTTTGCATTGGACTGTCAGGGCAAACTCCCTTCTTCCCCGAACTCTCTGCAGTGCCCCTCTTCCTTGCCTGTGCTCTCTGCACTTTCCCTTCCAGCTTTGCTGGGTGGGTAGAGGAGGCCTGGGGAGCTTCCTAGATTTAAGAAGCAGAGATGCAAGCACAGCAGAGATGCAAAAGGAGACTGGGGAACAGGTGTCTTAGTCTTCCTGTCATCTGAACCCTCTGTGGCAAGGGCAGAGGAGGTCTGTAAGGCTCCCACATGGCCTAGACCTTTCAGGAGTGTGGAGCCCAAGTCTCGGCTTGCATCAAATTGCAGATCCTCTATCCTTCTGAACCAGGGTTTATAGTTGGCAGGGGTTTATGTATTCTGGGTTTTGATCTTGGCCTGATGTTGTTAATCACCAACTATGGGTACAAATATGACACATTTCATTTCATTTTTCTATAAATTAATTACTGAAACAAACATCTAATGTCATGATATAGCCCAAGGCTCTTTCTGCTTCCGTTTTCTTGCCAAATCAGCCTATGTCTTTTAAACTCTTTCACTGAATTTTCCTATTTCTCCTCTTGAGTTGCAAACTTACACACTGACTCATGCTCATTCCTTATCATCACCTGTGCTATCTGTGCTTTTTTTCTCTTCCTGCAAACTTCTAAGTATATCTCCCCGGCTGCTACTACAGCTACTTTTCCTAAACTTGCCATTTGTACATCCTCCATTCCCCACACAATTGTCTAAAATAATTTGCTTGTTATCTGCAGCCATTTAGGAAAATGGCTTCTTATTCATAAATGATTTTCATCTTTGTGGGTCTTTGAAGCATCTATAATAAATCAGATCTCTCTTTACCATTTTCCCCCTGTTATCCTGGCTTTACCTACAGAACCCTACTGTGTGAGTTACTAAGATGCATAATTACATTTAGAGCAGATGATCTAATTGCATACATTTTCTTCTGACCTGGAATTCTTGACACTGGAGCCATTTCTTAGCAAATCTGCTATAACTCATGGGCTGTTTCCAAATTCTGGGTGTTGGCTCTGGGTTCTTTCTTCAAACCATGAAGAATTTTACAAGTTGAGATAAATCAGAGATTACTTTTTTTTCTTTTACCGCCTTCAGTTTTTAACAAAAAAAAGTTGTCTGCTCCAAAGCCAAAATGAAAAATTTAGCCTGTACTTAGAAACAATACTCTACTTATGTTCTTTAAGCACCAGAATAACCAACTATTCAGGCTTAGATTTTTATTATCCTCTTTTTTTTTAAAAAAAATACAAAAACAAAAACTGAAATGCAGAGAAGAGAAATAACTTTCCCAACAATGATCTGCTCAGGGGCAGACCCTGGCCCTTTTATACCTTCCTTGCTCTGACTCCCAGGAGACTCTCAAGGATGGTGAATTTGCTCATCAATACCAGCTATGGATTTTGTTCCACACCCCTAAAAGGACTGTTGTGTTTTAGTAGCTAATGAAATAAGGTTCAATGGTTGGAGGTTGAAATTTAAACCAGTTCTTTTTCTCTCGTAAAAGAAAAAGAAAAGAATGATAAATCTTCATTTTAGAAAGAAAACACAGCCAAGTATGTTAGTTAAAACTAGCCTGACCTACTGGTCTACCTTGTCTCTATATGTGACCATATCAGTGCCTTGTATATAATGAGCTCAGGGTGGCGTGGACTAGTGTGTTAACACAATACACAGCTGTGGGCTTTGCTCATTATGATATATAGTCAGCAATGATAGTTAAAATGACCACAGAAATAGATAATTTGGGCAACGTTCTTCTCATTTCATTTGTATAACCTCAACCATGATCAGGACTTGTTATCCAGTGAACCTTTACTTATTACAGATTCATTCCCAAAAGTTCTGACAATAGGAGAATCAGATCAATTGTACATTTGTCCATTCATTCTGGAAGCAATTATTGAACATTCAGTGTGTACGAAGCACCGTCCCAGACAGGAAGACTTATACCCAGTGGCCCAATATGATAGACTTTGAACATAGGGGCACAATTTGAATCATCATGTGATTCCTCCCCTTCTAATTCTGACCTTGCTCTCATAAATTCTTGGTGAACATTCATTCAGAGAACAAAGAATTGTGACTTGGAAAGAATTTTAATTATTGGTAGAGGAATCTTATTGCCCCTGCCCATTAATAAAAATCATAAAATGTTGGTCAGGGGGAAAACATCTTTAATTATAGTGAACTTAATTATGGTTGACTATAGTATTTCAGAATAAAATATTAGTGATATTTAGTGATTAGTGAATATAATATTATACTTATTTTGCTTATTTCTTGTATGTTTGTGGTTGAAAGCCAACATGGTTGGCTTTTTTTTACTTTACCAAGAACAGCCAGTTCTGTTTAAAATTAGTTTTCGTTAGTACTTGATAAGTTCAGGCCAGCCCAGAATCACTGAGTGTAGCTCTATGCTAGGCACTGCAGAGAAATACGACAAGGAGAAAAATACATATAGACAGGGTGATTTTAATGGGAGTATGCTAACATATACTGTGGAATATGACCATTGTTAGTTGTTTATTTTTAGATGCTACTCACTGAGAAAATGGATGAGAATTCAGAAAAGCACAAAGTATAATAAGAAAAGAAAGTGATCTCTAATATCCTTTCCTTCACTCTAATGCAGTGCTGTCTTATACAGCACTAATTGCATGTGCCTAGTGAGTATTTGAAATGAAGCTATTCTGAACTGAGATGTGCTGTAAGCAGAAAATATACCCCAGACTTCAACATGTAGTAAGAACCAAATGTAAAATATCGCATTACTGATTTTTTCATATTGATCACATGTTGTCTTAGTTTGACACAGCTGCACTGACAAATATCATACACTGATGGGCATGAGCAACAGAAATTTATGGTATCACAATTTTGGAGGCTAGAAATCCAAAATCAAGGCCTTTACAGGCCATGATTTCTTCCAGAATCTGTAGCATTTGGGTGCTGGCTTGCTACATTCCTTGGGGTTCGTTGGCTTGCATTTTAATTTTCATCGCATGGTAATCTGGTTTCATTCTCTGACTTCTCACTAACTGAACACATCTGAATTTCCTTTTCTTATAAAAATCTAGTCATGGATTAATGCCCATCCTGATTCAATTTGGCCTCTTTTAAGTGATATCTTCAAAAGTCCTGTTTACAAATAGGTTCACTTCTACAGAGTTGTGGATTAAGACTTGAACATGTCTTTTGTGGGCCCCATAATTCAATCTGCAACCCATGTGAAATGATATTTTGGATATATTGGGTTAAATAGAATATATTATTGGCATTAATTTCATCTTATTATACTTTCAAAGATGTGACATGTGGAAAAATTGAAAGTACGTATGTGGCCCATATTATGTTTCTGTTGGATAGTTTAACTATAGTGTATTTCCACCAGTCATTTTGGGGATAATGAGTATTGAAAAAGTATTGTCTTGTATGTGAAATACTAACTTCTAATATTGTAATATATATATTTTTTCCTCAATCATTTTATTTTGAGACTTTTTGGCTCTTGCTTTACAAATTTATGTTAATATGTATTGGATCTTTATTCTTTTCGTGAATATAAGAATTTAATGTTTTCCATTTTATTAGAAGCTTATTGATTTTTAAAAGGGTCATAATAATGGCTGTACAAAGTTTTATGAGTGAATATATCATTTTTTGTGCTATTGGTTTTATAAGTTGAATCCAGATTTGAAGAATTGCAAATAACAGATCTTCTCCCCACTCTCCTGTCCCATCAAATTTTAGATTATTTTCACTGAACATCATATGGGTGAACAATTATGGGCATTTAAGAACATGGGCAATTAAGAAAATTAATACACAGAGAAGGACTCTGTATCATCTCTAGTAACTGTTATGCTTTAATTTAGAGTTAGACTGCTATATTAATCAGGATTGTCTAGGGTAGAAGAACTAAAAGGAGATATCTGCAAATACTGTAAGAATTTATAATATTGTCATATTATAACAATAATCCCCACACAATTGTGGGGATATTTGAGTCTAGATTCCATAGAGCAGACTGCAGGCTGGAACTCTGATGAAGGTTTTCAGTTAATTCCCCAGAAGGAGCTGGCCGGCTAAAGCAGTAATGAAAGGTCTCTCTCCTAACTGCAGAAGTCATCACTTTCCCTTTTAAAGTCTTCAACTGATTGGATTAAACATCTCTCATTGTTGAAAACACTCTCCTTGGTTGACTGTAGATGTAATCAGCCATAGATGCAATCAACTTACTGATAATTTAAGTCCACAAAATGTCCTCACAGTAAGAGAGTAGTGCTTGCTTGACTAGACAAGTGGGTACCGTTACTTGTCCAAGTTGACACATGAACCAAACCATCATAACAGCTGTAAAGGTTTTAAGTGCTTCTGACAAAGTATAGCAAAGCTGAGGTACACTCTCTAGTCTTACAGCAAATTAGTTCAAGTGTAAAGCTTATTCAATTTTATGAGATTTATATATCCTTCCTTGTAAGAGCAAGCATATTAGACTCATAAGTGTCTGGAATGGTGCCTACCAATTAGTAGTTGGTCCATGAATAATTGTTGAATGAATAAATGAATAAACTGTAAGATATCTTTTGGTCATATCATGTCAGTTTTACAAATCAATACATATTAGAAAGATTTTCAAATTCATATTTTAGAAATTGAAGGAAACTTAGAGATCATTCTAGTTCAATCTAGTCAGTTTATCATTGAGGAGACAGAATTATGGAGTCAAGAAGTGACCTGGTTTGACACAGACAGGGCCCAGAATTAAGTCCCCAGACCTCTTTATTCCTCTCCTTTTTACTTTGCCATGCTGCTAGCAGACTAAAAATGTATCACTATATCAACTTTCCCATTTTCCCATTTTATTGAACAAGTTTGAATGTCACTTTAATGAAGACGTACAAATTATTGAAAGAAAATATTAAAGACATACCATTGTTAATGATATGTGGTGTTAGTGTTAGTGTGTTGGTGTGGTATTTTTTCTACCCGTTTTGAAAGCAGAGTTGCTATCTGATTTTTTCTCATGCTGCCATGCTTTTTTATGAACATCAGTAGAGCGTTGAAGAGCACCACAATCATTTACTGTACCACTCAATTCCAGTCTTGACTTTGCTCAAGTTGGGGCTGTGAAAGTTCAGCAAAGAAAGGAAGCTCACAGAAGTAGTGAGAAAAGATTTCAGCGTGAGAAAACCATGAGTAATTGAGATGCAGAGTCCATAATGCATATTTCTAGGATGCTATCCTTGAGTAGGAATGAAGCTTAATAGATTAATTCAAGTCCAGTAGTGCTTCCTGTTTCAGTTTAGATAAAACAGGTGCTGGTGTCAGTGAAAACAGTTAGAAAGGAAAGGAAAGGAGACAAAGAAATCAAGAGCAGGTAACCTGAAGCACAGTAGATGAAATTCAACCAGAGATGAAGGGCGGATATTTTAACCTATGCTATAATTCCATTCCTCTTGCATCTGCAGCCATGTTCAGACTGGCATTTCATTGCCACAGGGTGTGGTGACTGGAATGTGGACTAGAAAGATCCTGGAAACTTAAGTTGTCTTTACAGGTCTACTGCTGTGTGACCTCAGGGAAGTAAATTCATGTCTGGATCCTCTGCCCCTTCAAGAGTCAACTCTAAAGTGAGAGGTTGAGACCATATGAGGACTGGTAAATAGTTCTTCTCTTCTGCACCAACATGATTGCTTAGGAATGACATCCTAGTTTGTTGAAGACATGTTCAGGCTTGGCTCAGGGATAAAAAGTGTTCTGATCAATTAGTAATATATGTAATCACTATGGCATTGAAAATGGCATAATTACTATCCTTGACAAGTTTATAGGCACTTCTAAATTAAATGTGCTTTGATTCTTAACAGAAGATTGGTGTGCCCTGCTAGGGTAAGACTAAGAATATTTAGTGGAACATTTTGTGGTTTCTTCCAAATTGTCAGTGTATCATAAATAATTTTGTGATTTGTCAATGATGCAAAATATAGCCAGTGTTTATTGATGATTTGCACAGTGATAAGGCTCAATCTTAGGAAGTATGTGAATTAAAAGATCCATCAAATTAGCCAATGTGAAGGATCTTTCTTACTTACTAACACTTCGTCATCTTAAGAGATATGAATAGTATTTGAAAACATTCAGAAGTAAGACACATGCATTGTGAAAGTGACTGCTCTTAAAAGATTATGGGAAGTTTACATGGGAATCACTTATTCTGTCATATTTTCAAAGTCAGTGGATCTTTTTTCATAGTAGTCTGATTATATTTTATGATAGATGACAATGTCATGGGAAATGGTATTAATAAGAACTTACTGAGTTTTTCTTTGTGCCAGACCTCAAAGGGCTTTACAGAATTTTAATTTCTCATATAAGTCTATTAAATAGGTATTATCATTACTACTAGTGATGAGGAAACTGAAGCATAAAAAAGTTACACAACTTAGCCAAGGGTCACATTGGGACTCTTCTCAAAAGCTTTCCATTAAAGACCTTGTTTCAGCTTGTTTTATAGATGAGGTAACTGAGACTTGGGGCGCTATGTAATGAGTCCCCTGTCACCCAGTGAAGAGGGTGCATAGCTGTGGATATCTAATTCTAAAGAATATGAGGTTAGCCACGTGAAAGGCCTTCATTCTGTAGATTGTTAGGCATCTGCAGTATTCTCTTTTGTTAAAGCAAAAGAGAACAAAGTACACATATA
The DNA here is from genome assembly GCA_004026745.1 of Myrmecophaga tridactyla. Taxonomy (NCBI): domain Eukaryota; kingdom Metazoa; phylum Chordata; class Mammalia; order Pilosa; family Myrmecophagidae; genus Myrmecophaga; species Myrmecophaga tridactyla. The sequence goes on from PVIY010016062.1 coordinate 8,099, forward strand.
TTTTTTTAATTGGGTCAAATTTAATACTATGGATTTGCAGAAATGACAGAATGAAGAAAGTCTGAAAATGAATCTTGAATAAGCATGTGCCAATTTCCCACAGTTTCCATGGTGTCCAGTTGGCTCCTTACCATTATTCAAGTCAAATCTAAAACATTACTTCTCAGAGATTTTGTACAATTTTTAAATACCCCGCTGTCTTGGTCAGGTTCATGTGTGAACTTGGCCAAGTGGTGGTACCTGTTTGTCTGGTTGGGCAAGTGCTGGCCTGTCTGTTGTGATGAGGACATTTCATAGAATTAAATCATGATCACGTCAGCTGCATCCACAGCTGATTCCATTTGTAATCAGCCAAAGGCACATGTCTTCTGCAATGAGTGATGCTCAGTCTAATCACTAGAAGCCTTTTAAGGAGGATTACAAAGGGACAGGTTTCTTCCTGCTTCAGCCGGTGAGCCTCTCCTGTGGGGTTCGTCCAGACCCTCCATTGGAATCGTCAGCTTCACAGCCTGCCCTGCGGATTTTGGACTCCGTGAGACACTTTTATAAATTTTATATTTGAGACATTTTTATAAATTTTATATTTGTGAGTGTTCCCTGTTGATTCTGTTTCTCTAGAGAACCCTAACTAATACACTCCCAAACATGTACACCAACACCTAACTACACACATATCCTCCCTCTCTATTTACATTCCTCCATTTTATTGTCTTCAGAGTATTTGACACTGTTGACATTGTTTTGCAACTTACCAGGCAATAGTTTTAGGAGAGCAGAGTTTACTGGATTTATTTACTGCTCTATTACCAGTTCCTAGAATAACATTTAGGACACAAGTGGATTCTAAAATTTTATTGAATGAATGAATTTTGATTATTATTGTTATTATTATTAACATGTAAAGAGCAGCAAGCTGTTACTGTCTGTGTTCCAGGCTTCATGTTAAGACACAATTTCTGATTGTGTAGGGATTTTGTCCTATTGTCATACCCACCTTGTAGATGAGAAAAATAAAGCATCCTGAGCTTAAATTACTTACGTAAGAATTCATGCCTAATACTTATAATAACCACAGACCAACCTTTGCTTTTTGATCAGCAGCGACCATATTCTTTGCCACAGTACCACCATCACCTCTACTACATACAGTCCTACAAAATTTATGTAAGTCTGAAGAGAAAGACACCTGTTTCTACCTCCAAAGAAGGAGTCTCACTGCATGGAGGTCAGCAAAGAGCACATCAATGCCTGGTGCCAGGAACAGCCGTCCTAGCATCCCAACTCACTCTATGGTTTGCAAGTGTCAGATTTGCCAACAAGAGAATGATTCTTGGGCATTGGAATGAACAATATTAACTTGCATAGAGAAGAGACGGAACTAGGTCAGCTTCAGTAGTGGACATTGGTCCCCTTGGCCAGCAGGTCTCACCTCACAGCTAATGCAGAGAGATGGTCTTCATGCACCTCTCTGTTGCATGTCATAGGTGAGGGACCCCATTTTCCCCTCATCAGGGACAGCAGGATTGGGCCAGGTGCCCTAAAACTTACACACCTTAACCAAAGTCTTCAGTGAATGGTTATATGTACTCAGGGCAAAGGGAGAAGGGAGTGCCAGCAGGCCATTCTCTGCTAGATGATGAGTTTTATCTCAAGGCGCTCCTGAGAAAGGAGTTAGCCCACCAGTATCATCCTGTACTAGGAGCAGGCTGACATATCCAGTCATGAGCTCGTGGTTTTTGTGCAGGTCACAGGGAAAGGTGGCAGGCTAAACTTGGACCATTACCTACCGCAGTTTCATTTACTTCAAAGCTTGATTTTCCCGAGAAGCCATTTATGTGGTCTCTTTATTAATGTTGTGGATGGGTTTCAGATTCACGAACATTTACTGAATACAACCATAAATTATGCAGCAAGCATCATATTCTCACTTTCCAAAGGAAGGAACGGAAGTCCAGATAAGTGATATTTGTTCTCATGGCAAATGGGGAAGCTAAATTCAAACCCAAGGCTTTTGATTTCACGTCTCCTCATCATTTTACCATAAAATAGCTAAGTCTCTGTATATATTTCCTAGCTATTATGTTCAAACTATTTCAAGAGAGGAAGAGTTATGTAATGGCAAATATTGTAATTCTTTTCTAATGGGAACTTTTGTAACATGATATTTGTGTATAAATTCTTTATAATTATTTAGTCCAAATCCATGCTTGAATTTGTGTATGCATATTTTGGCGAGATTTAACCCACACAAAGAGAAGTTCTGGCAGTTTTTATAACAATTACCTTTTTCTCAAAGTAAGTCTTATATTTACTTTTCTGTATCCCTTAACGGCAGTTCATACATTACATTTCTGGAGTTTTCATTGATTTGCTTTCAGGAGTAATTAAAAAATAGTGAAAGCTAATCTGAGGCTCTATTAAAGTGGTCAGATAGTGCTAAATGCATAAAAATGTATTCAGCCTTCCATACAAGAGAGCTTGTAATTAAAAAATATTCCTTATAATACTTAATCAACTGTTTTAAACATTACCTACCCAGCAGCATTAAACAGCAAACAAACAAACAAACAAAACCAAAAACTAAAACCAACAAACTGAAGATTCCAGACTGACCATATGGGACAAGCAGGAATTTTTCTGCATGTCTCTAAGAATTAAGAAAGAAGTAGAAAAATAAAAATCTATGTTTCCAGTTACAAAGCATCAGTTGCTATTCCTTTAAAGGTAGATTAGAATTTTTAAATTGTCAAATAAATATTCTGATTCCAAAAAGAAGACAAACCTGTAAATTATGTTTCATTCCCCAGGCTGTTTTAGAGGTGATAGAGGTATTTATAGCTTCTAATAAAATCTCAGGAAAAATTCAATTTATTGTATCAAGTCAACCATAACACAACAAAAGATCATTGCTACTCTGCTATCATCATCTATAGAAACTGTGAGATACTTCATTTCTAAAAAGACTACCCCAGAGCTAGAACATCCATATTTTTTCCCCTTTGAATTATGTTAATGCATGTCCAAATTTGAAATTTTTAGTAAATGTTTAGTGAATGTCATCAAGACTTTCATTAAGATCTTTCATTGATTCCAAATTTTTTCAACCAGATAATGTTTGACTAGCAGGTGGTTTCACTAACAGTACTTGGGAATTTCATTAACTATGTCAAAGTAAATACTTGGTTGATGCTACATGCCCGCTGCCCTCCACCAGCTGATCAATTAACCAGACTTAACAATAGCAAATAATCTACTGAAATTTGAAGCCTCCTCCCTGGGATCAGAGCCCATTTTTCCTGATTGAAACAAGCCCTTTACCCTCAGTTTTAGCTGCTCTGGAGAGAGACAGAAAAGCTGTCTATTCCTTTGAGATACTGAGAAGCCTTCCTCTCAGCCTTTTGTTCTTTGTTTTTTATTGTTGTTTTAACAGATAAACTTAGTTTTTTGGGTCTATTTGCTTCAGTCTTATTGCACTAATATCACTAAAGGAGTCATTCAGGCTCCTTAAATTTGTGCCAGAAACTTTACATTCATTATTTCTTTTCCTCCTGATAACATTTTAAGAATGTAAGTACCATCCCCACTTCACAAAAGTGGACACTGAGATTCATAAAGGTGGACAGATCATGAGAGGCAAAGACAAGATTAAAGTTCATGTTCTTTTCACATGACCTCACTTTCTGAACAGTACCACTTTTTTGTGTGTTAATTCTGTGCAAGATGATACGTTTTTAAATATTATTCAGAGGTTTTTTGAGATTGCATTTGCAGTTTTGTTATCTTTCCCTATTAACTGTTGAGTGACCTTTCTTCTCTTCAGTGCTTTCACCTCATCCTCCAAAGCAAAGGGTTTGGGGAGGCTTCAGTTATTAGGCATGTTAATGAAATGGTTATATGAAGTGGAATGATTTAGAGTAATAAACAGGAGGACTTTCAATCCTGAAAGACCTGGAGTAAGCTGTGGCTCTGTTGTTTAACAGTTGGGTGACCTTGGGCTAATTTCTTATTCTCCATAAGTGGCAATTTCCCTCTCTGTTAAACTGGAATAATGGCCATACCTACTGCTCATGGATATTCAGGCATTCTTTTACTGTCTAGATATTTAATGAAGCCTTATAATGTGTCAGGTTTTCAGTACTGAATTAACCAAGATGCTTGCTCTGAAACTGTGTTCTAGAAGTGAAGACAGATAATAAACTAATAACCAAATGAACTTAAGTCAGGTGGTGGTAAGGGCTGTTTAGAAAGGAAAAGCAGAGTTAAAAATGATGACGTGGGTTGGCATTGGAAGAATACAGGGAGTGCGAAAAGAAAGATTCGACGAGGAGAAGCTTCCCTTATAAGTAACAGTTGAACAGAGACCCAAAAGAAATGTGGCTGTTCAGAGGATTAAGTTAAAACAAAAATGCAAAAACTTCATGCAGACTGCTTTGTGCATTGGCTGCTTCTGGAAGGTGGGAACCCTTACTGCATGCTCATTTCAGATCACTGGATGTAAGTTCTCTGAGGGCAGAGAACTCTGCTCTTTTGTCCATTGCTGCGTCCCCAACTCCTACCACTGCGACCCAGGTAGCATCTCAGTACAACTCAGATGTAACTCCTCAAGCCAGCTTCTGGCTAATTCCTGATGGGCCAGCAGGGTGAGGGTGTCAAAGAGGGGCTGAGAATGGATTAGGAAGCACTGTGGTAGCAGTGGACCATCCCATCCCATTGGAATGGCATCAGGTGTCTGGAACTAAAGGGCTTTGGGGCATGGGCTAGACTCTGGCACCACAAGAGACATGTTGCTCTAACAAGAAGCTTCCTTATATGCAGCCATGCAATGTCCAGAAAACAGGATGCGTTAGGGTTCTGAGACCTGAAGATGAGTTCTCCTACTAACTCTACTAAGATCTTTGTGTCCTCAGTTCCCAGCTCCAAACTCAATGCCTCATTCATGAGATCTGAGATTTCATGCTGTTTAAACATGGTGGCAGCCATGACGACTCTGCTGTGTTATTTGTTTATAGGAAAGTTTGCTTCTTAAAAAGCCCTGAAGACAGCTAGCTAGCTAGCACTTAGTGCCCAGAGACTGAGTGACAAAACTGATTTATAAGACAGTGTCTTAAGTGAATTTGCTTCTGATTTGTTTACTGAACTTGTCCCCCTAGGATCTCAGTTAGTGTGAAAACCCTTTGTAGATTATGTAAGTATTAGGAATCTCACTGCATTTTACCCTGCCGTGCTTAATTGCAGATCTTGGAAACATTCACTCAGAGATGCCAGATATTTAACTAAATTTCAGATTCAGTTTTGCTAAAATGCAAACAGCCTTGAAAAACTGATAAACAGGCATGAGCCTCCAAATGCTTCCAAAAAGGCAAAATGCTTAGAAAAAAATAAAACCTCTAATTGCAGCAACACATTTTATGGTCAATAAAGTATTCAATATGCTATGCAGCAGGGGTATTTCAAATGAGACTCAAATAAAAATAACTGAGCCTGTGATAACTCAGTGAAAAGTTTCTTTTCTCAGCAAGAGATAAAAAATCTCAACTGTTTCCAGCCTGGCATATTTGATGAATTGCTTGCACAAAGAGAATGTGTGGATTTAGTCTAGCTAAAATGAACAAAGCAAAGAAATTCCTGCGGGTGGGTTATTAAGGAAATTTATGCATCTGATTCTTCCAATTCTTCCTGGTTTGGGGTTATTTAAATGAAGTCTTTTAAACATAGTCCCTACACTCTGACCCCCATGATTTCTCTTCTCATGAGAAAATAGTCCTGCTTTCTTTCTTTCCTCCATTTCTCCATCTTTTCTTCCTTTTCCACCCATCCATCCACCCAGCTATCTCATCTATCCCTTCAACTAATATTTCTTAGGTATGTTCATCTACCACATTTTGGGGTTTGCCCTAGTCGATACTATTTCCTTTGTAAAGTGTAAAAGAACAGAGAAGTCTTTCTTCTGTTCTTCTTTCAGATAAAGCATCTGAAATCTCAGAGGACAAAGATGGAGCAGTTAGAAGCCTTGGGGAGCTGGCTTTGGCAGCACAGATCAATAACTTGTGAGATGAATCTTGAAGGAAAAGGGGAATTGTGCCACCTACCGAACAATAAAAGAAACTTACTTTCTGTTAGTAATTTTGCCAGATTTTCCCTTGAACTTATCTTATTTGAAGTTCATTAATATCTTTCATATTGTGGCTATGCATATAATTATTGATTGCTCTTTCTGATTTTATGTTAATACTTGCTTTCCCTAAGGCTCCTTATCTTCTTGACTCCACTTTCTTTTTTCTTCCCATATGTTCAACCAGTGTGCTCCATATGAATTTCAATAGATCCAGTTACATTTATAAGACTTGGACACATTACCTGGCGAGCACAAATTTCCCCTTTTGAGATACAAAAGAATCAGCTGAATTCATTTACTTTCCTTAAAGCTTTTTATTATGAAAATGTAAAACATTCTCAAAAGAAATTGAATGACATGCTAAACCTCATGTACCCTTTACCTAGCTCCAACAATTATCAGCAATTTACTAGTCTTGTGTCATCTATTAATTTTATTTGAAAGTGAGTATTTTAAAACAAATAAACAATGGCTCTCTTCTGTAAATGTCCACCATACATTGCCAATTGGTAAGAACAGGTTTTTATATAATCTCTATGCCATTAGCACACCTACATAATTCATAATAATTCTTTGATGATATTTAATACTCAAGTCCATATTTCCATGCCCAAATTTCAGCAGTTGCTGTAAGAATCCTTTTCATCGTATGTTTGTTTGCAACAGTAGCTACACAAAGTCCTTACACTGCAATAGGTTGTTAATGTTTTTCAAATGTCTTTTATTCTACAATACTTGCTCTCTCAATTTTTGGTGGTCAACCCATTGATTTGTTTGAGAAATGGGATGTTTGTTCCGTATACTTACCTGCACTCTAGATTTAACTAAGGGCTTCCTCATGGTGTTTTTTTTTTTTTTATTTTAATTCTTATCTCTACCCACATCCCCTCATCCTGCCTCCCACTTTAGAGACTCAATTAGATTAGGTTTATTCACTCTTATAGGCCTGGGTCATTCACCAGGCAGCAGTGGAGAAGTAGGACAATTAAATTCGTTGTGTTCCCCAGAACTACCATCCAGGAAAGTGCTCTCTGTGGTTTGAAAGAACACTTTGGAGTAGAACATAGGAATGCTTAAATTCTACAAAAAGGGCAATCTTAAGTAACAATAGATAATTGTATTTTTGTCTAATGAAGAGAAGGGGCAGTCCACTAAATTATAGGACTTTGATTTTACTTAACAGAATTGTAAGTTTGGGGGCAGGTGTTAATTGTTTGAGGCTCCATAGAAGAAATGGGAGTGTTGATATTAGCAGTCTCCTTTCTCTGTCCTTCTACTGAACAGCCCATGGTCTCTCCAAATCAACATTGGGCATTTAAAATAGGTAGTTAGGAAGAGCAGTAAATTATTACCTTTCTCGGAATAACCTCATGGTTGGGCTCATGTTGCACCTCACAGGCTTATTAAGATTAAGTGAGAATGTGTATGAAACATAGAGCTTACCAGTTGGTCCTAGTAACTGCTTAATAAATGATAGTATTTATTTTGAAAATGGATTTATAAGCAGCCAGTTTGCTCACAGGGTATCAATGCCTTGCTTGTTGAGAGTCAAATTGTCATCCAGCTCAATTAAAGTGCAACCCTTGCTGCCCCAACACAATTTCAGACTAGAGGGAAGGAGGGACATTTGAGAGATGCTGGAAAAGCAGATGGTAGAGCATGGTACCTGAGCATAGTGAGGGAAATCCTTGGGCTCTGAAATCATGATGACTAGTCTGTTTCCCTTCACCTAATTATCATTTCTCTTTAATTGTGCCTCTTTCCCTCCTCATTCCTTGGTCCAATTGGATAGAGCATCCTCAGAGTGTAAATCAGTCTTCAAAATTCGTTGGAAAATACCTTGGCAGGTGGTTTCTGGGTCTGCCTTCTTGTAGTATTAATAAATTGGTGTACTATGGTGAATCAACAGAACTCTTAAAATGAAAATAATGATTTTATTTATAAGGTACTTTAGGGGTTTATGAAATGCCTCCATCTATACTATATCATTCAATCCTTATGCAACTCTGTTTTAAACAATTTGATACTCAATATACAGTGAAGCATGGGGCATTCAATTAAACAGTTGACGTCTATGAAATACAAAATCAACTCAGGTTTTAATTTCATTGGTTAAGTAATTGTTTCCTTAAACACTTTCTGGTTTTATGCTTAGCAGTGGGGATTGGAGTGAACTATGCAGTCTTGGTCCCCAGGAAACTTAGACTCTAAGTGTGAAATGTAAAGCCATGAGAGCTATAGTCTAAAGGGGCTAAAGAGAAGGGCAGAGATCTTAACAGGAAGGGGTGTTCAGCCAAGGATCTTAGGGCATGTGTCCTCTAGGCAGGCGTTCCAGCTGTTCTCTCTACACAAAGGCCTAGAAAGATGAGAGGGTCAGGACTTTAGTGTGAACACAGCAAAGCATGTGTGGACGGCGGTGGTGAGAGATGCAGGTGTAGAGATAAACAGATCAAATGACAAGAGACTTGTTAGTAGAATATTGCAATGATCCAGATAAGAATGAGTGAGATGGGATTGGAGAGGCAGGGGCAGAGGTGAGAAAAAGCAGTGGACAAGTTCTTTTCCATCATAAACATGGGTTGCCCAAGTGGGAGTGATGCCAAGTGGAGAGAGGGCATTTAGGTTAGAGCAATGAGGAATTGACATTTACCATATTTGAACATTGAAGAAACTGGAGAACAAAAATAGACATCAAGGGGAACATTGCCAAAGATGGCAATGATCAAAAGAGCTAAAACCCTGACAAAATGCTCTTTGAGGACATATGGAATTTGAGCAATTAGTTGGATGTTCTTTTGTTTAATGGAAACACCTTAGGTTCACCATTGATTCCCCATTGGCAATGAAGACAGAGGGATGAATCTTACTGCTCTGATAGAGAAGAAAGTATGGACACAGGGAGCCTTGATTACTTCTTTAATTTTATAAACATGTTAGAATAACATTAATTCTGGAAGATTGTGGTTGAAATATTTTTTCTCAATAATATTTTTATTGCATAAAGAGGTTCACAATCAATTGTTATAAATTTAATCTTCAAATACCCATTAGTTTAAGACCTGGGTAATTTATTCTAGTAGTTAATTTAGTCTTGATTTCTTTAAGTGGAACTCTGACCTGTGGTTATAAATTAAGTAACTACAATCATTTTTCTTGTCTTTGTCAGCACCCAGGTTCTGCTTCTCTCAAATAAGACAGAAAATGCCAGAGGACCCTAGAATCTGGACATTGATAACAGGATTCTTTGGTCCTAATTTGTTGGTTCTTTTCGATCAATAACACTAAAGCTGTCATCCATGATCAGGGTTATCTATTTACTTTATTATCCAAATTCAGAGGACTAAAAGCACAACAAATGATTATTAATGACAGGACAACAATCCTTAAAATAACTGATCCCCAGTTTACTCCCCTTTTGTAACATCCTTAATGATTCACCTGACTGTGTGATAAATGATTCATATTAAGGTACAACATCAGTCGTAAGTTATGTATCCACCCTCTAAGTGAAAAAAGATTTTGTAATACAGCTGAGTTCAGAAGGACCTGGAAGGCAAACCAAAAATGTACTTGGGTAAATTTATTTCAAATGAATAGATATCTAGTACAAAATCGATACTGACGCTCATGCACTCACAACAACAAAATCAGCATCTCTGTCCACTTTACAGCTTATCAAGTGCTTATTACATGCATTATCTCAATTAATGTTGTCAACAATCCTATGTGATTGGTATTAAAATCATCTCTGTTTTCTGGAGATATTTAAATGGATACTTGGAGAGCTTAATTGGCTTGTTCAAGTGGAAAGGAGCAGAGCCCTTTGACTCCAGCTATTTCTGTGCTCTTTCCAGCCCATCCTTCTGCCTCCAGTGTTTAAAGGGATAGTCTTTGTAAAATATGGCATTATTTTCCCTTTAGACCACATTTCTGGTCTCTAGTCTAATAGAAAAATTAGAGTGCTGGTTAATATCACCATTAAGTTGGTAAACATGGTTTGAGTCCTGATATTTTTGATGAAACCTTGATTGCCCAAAGTCTGTAATTTGTGGCTATTCATAAAGTACAGGATTGTGTGTACTTTTGAATTTATATATTTTCCCAGATAGTAAAATATATCATTTTAGTAGGTCTATTGCTACAGTAACTTCTATACCAGGCACTTACTAATGGTTGGCACCCATGTTTTGGAACTTGCCACACCTTGGTGTATGTTTCAGTAGCAATCCTAGAGAAAGAGAGCAGATATCATTACTGAAGGTGAATATAGAATTTGTGATACATAGTTTTGACCCCCAGGCCTATATAATGGATATCCTTAGGTTGACAGATTGAGGAGGGATCCCCAGAAGATAACCTTGATCAACCAATGATCCCCACTTATAATAGTAATCCCCACTTCTTTCCAAAGATTGATTATCTCTTTTCATTTATTTTTAAGTCTGTAGTAGCCTGGACAGAATGGGAGTGGCGTTTGCAATGAGTATTGAATGAGGATATCATTGTTTTCATGTGAGGCCTTATCTTTATTACATAATGGTTTAAAAATGTCTGTGTAGAGTGAAAGCTAAGTATTTAATTAAGTAGTTGACATACCAATGCATGCTTAATAAAATTGAAGCTGCATTTTTACAAATTTAATCCTAATTTACTTCAATTGGAAAGATCATTTTAAAGTATAAAAACTAATACGTGCTCCTTTTTTAAAATTTAAATATATATATAATACCAGTAACTAAAAATAGCCTTAATTTTATTATTTTAAAGTTATAACAACATTTGTATTTCTTACCTCCTTTTATTTTATGTTCATCTTTCATGTCTAGCTTTTTAGCCACACATTATTTACTTAACATCAAATTGTAAACATTTTATTTTTTTCATAATCGTTATAAACAACATTTTAATGGCTGCATAACAGCTCAGGAAATGTAGAGCTTATTTGGATTTACCCACTGTGGGCATTTATTTTGTTTTTAGATATTTTTGGCATTGTAAATAATACTCAGATGGATACCTTTGCAGTAAGGATTTCTCCCCAGCAGTGTAAATACTGAGTTAAAAGGAATATATATACATATAATACATGTATAATAAATATATAAGGAATATATATATATACAATAATAATCTTGATCTATATTGAGAGTTTGCTTTCCAAAATGGTTTGCCAGTTTACACTTCTATCAATACAATTCAATACTCTATTGTCATGCATCCTTTCCTGCATTAAAATGCTAGGATTTTAAAAATCATTACTAGCTTGATAAGTGAAAAACAGAATTGTATTTTACGTTTAATTTATCTTCACTTAGTTATTAGGAAAGGTAAATGTTTTATGTGTGTGTTTTAGACTATATTTTTTCCCTTTTGAATTACATCCTTTGCCAATTTAATTATTAGAGTCTTATAGTTTTTCTTAGTAATTTGTGCAAGCTCTTTATATGTTAGATACTTGTTTCTTACTACTTATAATTTATTGCAAAATGATTATTTGCCTTTTTCATATTTTCTTATTTTTTAGCTTACAGTGTGCGTACATGTATCATTTCCACAATTATTCATCTTTTCCTCTGTGCTTCCTCATAGTACTTCGAAGCTTTGAAAGTTCTTCTTCCTCAAGAGATTTGATATACTGTCAGTTCTATTTTCTGTTAGTTTTTCTGTGGTTTGATGCTGACCTATATTTTAATGTAACAATTTTTCATGTTTGAGAAAGCATTCTCACAAAAAAAGAGATGAATTTCAAATTTCTAGAATAAAGATTTTGTTAATTTAAGATTTTTATTCCCTGACCAATACCCAATCATCTTTATTTGTAGTGATCCATTTACATAATAGTTGTTTTCAGTGTCCATTACGTTATTTGAAAAGCCTGCATTGTCAAAATAGAATAATAGCCTAATTATTAAAATATTTAATGTCATTAATATCAGGAATTAGAAAGTCAAAGATTCTAAATTAGAAAATAGCTACAGATGACTGATTTGTTAAATATCTGAAATTCTATTGGAATCTATTTTAAAGTAAAAGACATGTTGTCTTGCCAGATAAAAGAAACATTCCCCTCTGCTTTTCCCTTGTTTAACTTGTGATTCTTATGCTAAGAAAAATTTAGTCTTCTTTTTGTATCATTTTATCTAAAATTTCCATTTTTTTCTTTGAAGATTTTTTCTAGAGCTTATTTAGAAATGTCTCTCTTTTTCACAGCCCTATGTTTACTTCATGTAGTTTTGCTCCCAGGTTAATCAGAGAAGCCATCTCTAAAAGGCTCCACTTGCCATTTTTTTATTGCTGGTATTCATTTCAACATATAAAACTGCCTTCATTTATGATGTAGAAATTATTGTACCATTCTGGGATTTCTCTTGGGCTGAACCACCTTGTAACTAATAGAAACTGTAAAATAGTTTGCAAACTGCTTTAAGTACAAGTCTGAATGATTTTACTTTTTTAGTAAGGTTTATTGTTATATAATGTATGTTGATAAGAGTCATTTATTCAACCATTTTTTAATGAATACAAGCTAGGTAGTGTTCTCAGTCTGAGAATGCAGGCAGAGCTTGCAGGGCATGGACACTGACCAATCAGGGTGGTTCATGGACATTCTGGAACCGCATTTCACCAGCTGCCTGCTGGGCCAGGAATTGTCCCTTGAGTTGCTAAATTGAGACTCCTGGGGGAAGGCTCAGGGAAGCAGCTATTCATTGAAGTGTTTCAATATTTTAGTAAGTGGTATGGCCATTGCAGCACTGGTTAGAGGCACTGTAAATTTATACCCAGTCTCATAGTTGTCTTTCATTAATCTTGCAGCAACTCACCTTTGGGTATTTAATGTAGAAGTTCGGGATATCAGAAGTGCAATGAAGAAAGTAATAATTCAATGATAACAGTATGTACAGTGAGCCCTAGAGAAGACAAGGGTCAGTGTTGAGCTGTGCAGTGAGAAAAGGCTTTATGAGGAGGCGAATGTACTGAGTTTTGAGAGGTGGATAGCTGTTCATCAACAGCATTGTAAACAGAGGTGAATTGTGGGCAAAGACTAAATCCTAATGTCGTGGACTGTAGTTTGTTAGATTTAACAGGTGAAGTCATCAACTTTATCATGAATAGGTCTATAAGATGTTTATTATAAACCTCATCTCCTAACCTAATGTTATTTGAGGTTTCAGTAGTGTTTGAAAGAGTGTTTGAGTTTGATGATTGACTAATAGAATTCTTCTCCAGTACATGATTGCCAAGAAGGTCATGATCTCCATTTATTTTTCCCCTGGATTTATTTCTAGCATAGCTTTAGTCAGGATGAACCCCTGGGGTAATCAGACACAGCATAGATTTATAATATCAATTCCCATGGCTGTGCCCCTGCACACTTTCAGCATCCATTAGCTACGGACGAAGGGCATAACTTCCTATCTAGAATGTTGCTGTTGTCAAGCAGAAAGCTGCACTTTTTGTACAGAATAACCTCTGCATCTGCTTTTTTGTCATTTTGGTGGTGAAGTATAAATTTGACATTGCTGCATTCCTTAGACCACTCAAATCAAATTAGATTTAAAGAAAAAAAGATGGGGTGAAAAAGAGAGAGCATGCATCCCTCAAAAAGGTTATGGGCAAAGGAAGGGGTCATTTATTAATATTACTGTGTAGACAGAATAATGCTCCGATCAAAAATGTCTATGCCCTAATCCCAAGAACCTGTGAATGTTACCTTACATTGAGGATGTGAGTAACTTAAGGATCTTGAAGTTGGAAGACTATCTTGGATTATCCCAGAGGCCTAACTTTTTTATAACTTTCCTCATAAGTGAAAGAGAGAAGTAGGATAAGCAGTGTCAGATTGATGCAGCTTGAGAGAGATTTAACGGGCCAGTGTTAGTTTCAAGGATTGAAAGGAAGCATGTGCCAAGGAATGCAGGTAATGTCTAGAAGGTGGAAAAAGCACAGACATGAGTTCTCTCCTAGAGCTTTCCTAAGGAATCTAGCCCTGATGGCATCTTGATTTTAGCATAGTAAGACCCACTTTGGCCTTGGGTCCTCCAGACCTATGAAGTAATAAATTTGTGGTGTTTTAAGCTACTGACTTGGTGGCAATTTGTTACAGCAGCCTTAGGAAACTAATACAAGTACTTCTGATACAATTGGTAATTACTAATTATGTCTTAGAATGCTGAAAGTAAATGCTAATGTAGGCCTTCCTTTCCATTTTGCTCGTTACAATAAATTCTCTATGTATTTATATTACAGAATCAAATGCATGTTTATTATAGAAAATATAAATAGGTTAAAAGCACATTTATATAGACTACCACTCAGAGATAGCCTTCTAATCTTTTTTCTATGGGTGTATGTTTATGTTCTTAATATATTTATATAACTTGTAAACTTCTCTCTTCTGTTGGACCTCAAGTAGTTTTCAATTTTTCTCTATCTCCCCATGTGTACTTAACTTGTCTCTTCATCTGGCATGAAATCTCCTTGAAGGGAGAGAAGAAAACCTTGCAAAATTTGTCTCTGCCCCAATTCCTTGAGGACTGATTTGCATATAAATACCATTAGTTGTCAAATTTACCCCTCTGTTGGGTTGGCTCTCTTACATGTCTTATTAGTTTTACCTTTTCAATGTTATAGGAAATGGGTCTTAGATATACTGACTCACATTTAGAAAACTCACAAGAGACTGAGGGAGATAAAGTAGGATGCCAACTTCCTACTTTCAGATGAGAAATAGAACTACTAAGTGGATGATAGGTTCCCATCAGCCTGCCTCTTTACTCACTGCAGAAAATCCGCACAGGGAGCCAAATTATAATCAATAAAGTTTCTTAGCCACGCAGAATTATTCTGAGTGGAATTAATTGTTTGTGTTGAATGCTCAAGGGCAATGAGCCCTGATCATTTAGGATATCCATCTGCAACAGAGGACAGTCCCAGACAGGGATATGGTTTCATATCATTTGGCTTGGTCACCTCCTCTCTGTGCAATCCTTGAATAGACTATAGAAACACTTTGGAATGTCATTTTTGTGCAATCCTGAACCTGCCTTTTATTCCACGCTTTTTCCATTAGGTACAGAAATGCCTTTTCAATGTGGCTCTTGAGTTCCTTATTTATGGTGAAGAGACATTTATATTCTCTAAGGTGACTTTCCATTACATCAATCTCAACAGTTAGGAACTGATCTTACATTTTAACTCCCAGAGTGTTGAAAGTGCTTTACTTTTCTAACCATAAATCTTTGTCTCTAGATATGTGTCTTTGCTTTATTGTTTTCATAAAACTGACTTTTTAAAACTGAAACTATTAGGCAACAGTCTGGGTTCAGTCAGAGGTTCTAGGATTCTGCAGCAAGCAATGGTGAGGCTTAAGATCCGGAGAATGTCTGATTCCACTAGAGCCCACTATGTTTTTAAATCTGCTTTAAAATCATCCAACTCATCCCATCGTTAAAGGATTCCTTAGAAGATAAGAAAGAAGTAGGACATGTCTCAAATTTCTAGAATATTCAGTGAGTACCTAGGGACCTAGTTGCTTGCTAATATCAACTTCTGCTCTCTTCATTGCTTCCACCACTGTATTTCTGCATCCTACAAACATACTTTCCTCTCCAACTCATCTTTCCCTTTAGTAGCAACTTATTTTAAAGAAACTTAGTGTATTGCCTACCATATCTGAAAGCCTACTTACCCAACCTGTTTTCTCAGTAAATTAAAATACCTCAAATAAAAATGGAGAAAATAGGGCAGGCCACGGTGTCTCAGCAGGCAGAGTTCTCACCTACCACACTGGAGACACGGGTTCGATTCCTAGTGCCTGCCCATGCAAAAAAAAAAAAAAAAAAAAAAGGAGAAAGTAAATTAGGATTGGAAATTCTATGGGTCAGCATTACAAAATGGTGCCATACATGTGAACATGACAGGTTCCACCAGTCTTATTTTACTCTACCATATTAACACCCTCGTCGTCCTATTTATTTGTTCACACTGTCTCTTTGTATCATTGTTTTTCAGTTTTTCTTTCTCTTGCCTTTTTGATGATAGTCAACATATTTTCAACCAGTGTTTATTAAGCAACTTTTCTGTGTAAAACATTTGTTTTATAATAGCACAAATCACTGGGCATATTTTCTTTTCTTGACTGTCTGGAGTCAAGAAAGTGCAAAAGTGAAGCTCTGGCTTAAGAGCAACTTGCTGTTTAAATGTTGAGTATTTGGGGGAAGCAAAGATTGAATGTTTATTAAGCACCTACTGTGTACCAGACTGTCCACTAAAGTCTTTTTTCATTCATCATTTTATTTAATCCTCAAAATGTGTCATGAGATTAAAATTAGGTGTCGTTTTCCTTTTAAGGAGATGGAAACAGTAAGCTTCAGTAATTTCCCAAAGGAATATAACTACTAAGTGGTATTATGATTTGAATCTAGTCTATCTGATCTCAAATCTTATAATCATCAGCTTTCAAAAGATTTATAATCAATTCAGTGAAGCTCAATGAAGGTAGGACTTTTCTCTAATTATTCACCACTTGACTTTCCATATATATCAGCTCCTGGCATGTACTCTGTGATCAATAATTAATTGTGGAAAGGAGAGAGGAAGAAACAGCTAGAAAGATAGAGAGAAGGAGGGTGGTGGGGAATAAAGGAAGGTAGTAAGGAAAGAAGGGAGGGAGGGAGGCAAAGGAGAAGGAAGAGAAGAAGGAAGGAGAGAAAGAAGGAAGGAAGGGATGAAGGAGAAGGAGAGAAAGAAAAAAATCTATGAAAATACTGCTTCTGCCCTTAGGTAGCTCAAGCATCACTTCTATGTAATACAAAAATTAAAAAAAAAATTGTATGCTTGCGTAGCTGTATAGTAAAGACATTATTGTATGTTCATGTTTTCATGTCAGTGTGTTTACATGTATATACATGTATGTGTGTATACTAACTACCTTGGGTATTTATAAATATCTTTGGCTGTGGTTACTAATGTGTATGCAATACCATCCATATTGTTTTAAAATATTTTTGAGCTAAACCCATAGGCAAAAATTAAAATCACTTGCTTTAATGATTGAATGAATATGAAAACAAATTAAATTGGCATTTTTGCCTCCGTGTACATATCATTTTTGTTTTTGCAATGAGTCAGTCATTGGTTACTTTTCTTTGAGCTTGTTGATTATTCATTTTTCTATTTTCTCATAATGATAGTTAGATTTTAATGAGAGAAACAGAAAATTGGCTGTGACATAAAGAATCTATTTCAAAGAAGCTATTGAAGGCAACCAGGAAAATATTTTTGGACATAATTGTGTTTTAACAAGTGTAATTTTCTCCCCAGACTATAGTGGTTTGAGTAGCATAAGAAGTTTTCTATACAGCTCTATATTCATTTATTTCCTGGAAATAATAGCTCTTTTCTGACATAGAAATTCACTTGAAACAATAACAAGCTATCATATATACCTTTGTCAAGCAAATTTTCCCATATAAATTTTCTTGATGCATATTTGAAAAAGTAATTTTGCAAATATTCTGTAAATATTTCTGCCATAAAATAGAAACAGAGCGATCTAAGTGAAGAATGGAAAATTGAAATATTGTCTTTTTTTCAAACATTGATTCAAGTTTCAAGCCTTGGAAGTAGTTTTAAGGTTTATATTTCACTACAAGTCTGTAGCATATTTTTTTTGTATAGTATGTATATATCATATATGTATGTATACATATTTAACACAGTTTAGAGAATTAAAAATTTTGGAGCAAGGGGATGTGAAAAAGCATAGGGGAAACCAAGAAGAGAAGAAACATTTTGAATTGAAACTCCATTTTGGATCCAGACAGATGTGGGGTCAAATTCCTAGCATTGTTAACTTTGTCAATACTTGACCTTTTCCTCTTTTCTTCATTTTTCTTTTAAAAATTGGTGCAAATTATAAATACTTTTGGTAAATTAGGGTTTGTGGTGCCTGTAAGTCTGGGACATAGGAGGGAATACCACCCAGGAATCAGGATTGGTCACAAAATGCTCCAAGAAAGAGAAAACCCTGTAGGTCTGCTTTGAGTACACATGCAGGCATCTTGAGGGGACAGTTATTGAGTAATTGTAAGAATATATTTGTTCAACAGAACTCTTGGATGTGCTAGGAATATAAAGATGACTAAAGCGTAGCCCATTCCTCTGAAGAGCTGTCAACCTGGTGAGGGGCATTCACACCCATCAGAAAAGAGTCTCCACACATTCTCACCCCCATATCTGTCTCTCTGTCTGATTTGACTTCACGGATGTGCTTGGAGGTCCTGCATTGTACTTTGACGAATGGGCCATGGTCCTGCCTAAGACCAGCTCTATCCTTTGTGTATGCATCTCACTTCATCAAGGACATTTCTCCCGCAGTATTGTCAATAAAGAAGGTTATTTTCCCTCTTTATTGGGGTATTGGCTATCATATGTCTTTTCTTAAACCAAACTAATCTTCCTTGACCCACATTCCTCTCTGTACTGTTCCATTTCTTTCTTCCTTTTTTTTTTTTTAATAAAAAATCCTTGTAAGGAGTTGCTTATACCTGCTCCTTATCTTTCTATCTCCAGTACTTTTACCAATGCCCTCCATGTGGCCAAGTGCAATAGTGACTTTCTTTTTATTTAATTCCATTAAATTCCTAAAATACTAAGAGAATGTCCATTGTACATACACTGATTGTTAATCAGATTCTTATAAACAAGATCATAATGAAAGGATGATTATCACTAGTTAGTGAACAAATTGATCCTCCAATGATAAATACGATATATAATTTTAAATGAATGGGCACAATTCTTTGCAATAAATATTCGTTTTACTTTATTTTTCTATCAGAGAGAAGCATAGGATTTTACCTCTTCTTGAACAATAACTATTAAAACAAACCTCTAAGTATCACAGGAAATCTCTTTCTGCATTTTAGAAAGCAAGCTTAGTCATTTAACTTTTTATGATAAGTAGATTTAATTTAAATCTTATGGTAGCTGTAGGTACGTACTTGGATGTTTCCTTCCCTTTCTGAGCTAATGACTTTGTGCAAAGTACTGAGATCAAAAATCTTTTGCTCTTTAATTGATTCTCATTGAACATTGTAGAAAATAATTTCAATAATATTGGGCCTTTCAATAATTGTATTTTTGTTATAACAAAATATACAAGTTAATATATATTTAGCAACACATCATTATGCATGCACACACATTTAATGCTGTTGACCACCCAAGTATATGATTAACTCCTCAGGTAAGTGACTTGACCTTATATGATACCAGAAATTGAGATACTTCTTTCTAGTATGGGGAGAGAGATAGAGAGAAAAAGAGAGAAAGCCACCAAACTAAAAGATGTGCTCTAGTGTTTGGAGACATGTCATGACTTATATAGTGGATTTAACTGGCTGTATAGAATGAATGGGGGTAGAAAAATGGAATAATAGAGAAAGGTTCAGTAAAATATTATGCTAATTTGATGATAGATGATGTAAAAAGAGGGATACATGTAAGGATGCAATACATTCTTAATTGCCTAAATATTAATGTGAGACAAAGCCAGACCAATGATACTGAATTAATACAGTGACACTTTCCAGAAATTATAGATTTGGTTTGAGAGACTCTTTTTAGAAGACTGGAGTTTGTTTTGTTTTGTCTTAAATTATTAAATCAGCATTTTTCTATTTATCTCTAACATGGAAATAAACGTGAAATTTTACTGTAACACTTCCTCCAGTTGCCTTGAGTTGAGGATCAGGTGGTTCCTTTTAATTCAGACAGAATGAATTCATTTTCCTCTCATGTTTTTCTGAAGCCAACATTTTAATAGTTTGAGATTTTCTTTGCTTAAGTAAGCTGTAGAAGGAGAAATGAAACACAAATAGATTTCTAGTGACATAAAAAGTTTTGCTACTTTCCTCTTTTTCTATTCCTTAATTACTTTTTATTATTCTTATATGTGCCTTTAAAATATTAATAGATTTGTTTGATTTGATTTTTAAATCTGTTTTTAACTTCTTGTTTTTACAGAGTAATTTTTCCTTTGTCTTATTCCTTTCTATTTATTTTTAAATGAAGAACATAGGAGTACATTTGTTTCTGTTACTTGTATTATTTAATTTAAGCAAGAGAAATGGGACCATGGGCTGTGAGCCACAATGACCAAGGATAATAGGAAAATAAAATCCTGCATTCTGCAGGGAAAAGAACACTTCCTTGAGAGGTGAGGGATCTGGGTTTATTCTTGTTTTGGACACTGTGTAGATGTAGTAAGAACTTTGTCTTACATTTTTAGAACCGTATTTGTATATTTTAAAATCTGTTGTGTGGAAAGATTTCATCTTGTGCTGGTTTGAAGTATGACGTACCCCAGAAAGCCTTGCTTTAATCCTGATTCAATAGTGTAGGTGGAAACTTTTGATCAGATTATCTCCACAAAGATGTGACATGCCCAATTGTGAGTATGACCTTTTGATTAGATGAGGATGTAAGTCCACCCATTCTAGGTAGATCTTGAGTCATTTACTGGAATGCTTTAAATGAAGAAATATTTGGGGAGAGTCAGAAATGACAGAGCCAACAGAAATTTCAGAGCAGAGCTGACACAGGTGCTGACACTTGGAGAACAGATGCTTAGAAGTCTTTAGATGCTTGGAGCCCAGCAGACGTTGCCATGAGACGTTAAACAATCCAGAGCCTGGAGAGAGCCAAAGGAAGCCAAGAAATAAAAGCCAGTCCTGGAGAATCAAAATGAGGAACTCCACAGAAACAGAGGCTAAAACAACAGATCCCAGGAGCAAGGGACCAGCAGATGCCAGCCATGTGACTGCCAGGCTGGCAGAGCTGTTTCCAGATAAGCCTTCCTTGAATTAAAGTGCCTTTCCCTGTATGCCTTAGTTTGGATGTTTTTATAGGCTTAGAACTGTAAACTTGCAACTTATTAAATTTCCCCTTTTAAAAGCTGTTCTAGTTCTGTATATTGCATTACTGCAGCTTGCAAACTAACACACCATTGGATGATTTTTATGGTCTCTTTCAGTTCTGATATTCTGATATTTACCTTGTTATTTTAACTTTTCATTGGGTGATCCCTTCAAGAAATACATTGAGGGGTCAATAAATGGAAAGAGTGTATGAGAAGAAAGATTAATGTCTGTATAATGACCTCTAAAAATAATTAGAGAGTTACCAGGAAAAAATGACTACATTTCTGGAGCACAGTTTAGTGTGAAGGTGACTTTGGATTAGAGCGCATTTATTGCTATACTATGCCAGTTACAATAGGTAAAAGGCACAACCTGAGGAGAGAAAACATTGAGTTTTAATTCTGTGTCTGGCACTGAATAGACAACAAGTCACTGAACGTCTGTGATCCTTGGCTTGTAGTTTTTAAATGGAGAGGTTGGCGTACATGATTATAACCTTTTTTCTAGCTCTGGAAGAAATCTGAGATTCAATCTTCATTAAAATCAGACTCAGGAAAACCAAAGAGAGACTTCTGCTCTAGCTGACCATGCTTAGTAAATCAAAGATTAGTTACTAGTATATGTTGAGTGCAAATTTTTGATGAGCATTCAGTATGTCTTGAGCCCTAATTATTTAAAAAACTGCATTCCAGAGAGCTAAATCTGGATAGAGAAATACACAGAATTGTTTCTAATATCATATAATCATTGCTCTCATAGAAGCGTGAAAAAGTGCCATTGAAAATACAGAGAAAGAAAGAAGGAACCAGTTTTGCTTGAAGGTTTACATATGAAGTATTACATAAACACTGACAGATGATGTGTAAACTTGAGTTTATCAAAAGGAGAAGTTTTAAAGGACCATGATGCTGAATGTTCTCAGACCAGGAAGCCTGTTTCCAAAACCCCTTCATGATCTGGTCTCTAATATGTGGGTTCCTTGCTATTGGAACATACATATCAGGGGCCAGATTATGAAGGAATTTTGAAAATACATACCAAACTAAATTAGTTAGAGTTATCCTGTATGTAATGGGGATAGTCTAAAGCTGTTTAAGTAGGTGAGTATTTGGGGGACCTAACTCTGTCTTCAGTGTGGAGGACAGATTGAAGGTTGCTGAGACAGGTGAAAGAAATAAGAGGCTATGCAGTAGTTCAGGTGAGAGATTAATAGGGGCCTGAGTTTAGATAAAAGATGCAGAAGATTGGGATCAGGAACCAGGAACTTTTTCAAAGACAGAATCTATAATACTTGTCAATTGTATTAGTCAGGATGGGTTGGGATATGCTGCAGTAATGAACAACCCTAGGCCTCAGTGGTTGAAAAAGATGTTTGTTTCTTAATCAATATAAATACACAATCCAAGTAGGAAGTGAGAAGGAGACTGCTTATCGTAGCAATTCAGGATTCATTACAGCTGTGCCCACAGTTGCCACATCAGGCTTAAGTAAACCTGGCACTGACTCTAAAAGCTTTTGCCGGAAATGACCCATTTAACTTCTGTAACATTTCATCAGCAAAAAAACACATCAGGTGTCCATATCCAACTTCACAGGGCCTGAGAAATGCAATCCTGTAGGAGCTCTGAGAAAGAAAGCTAGAATGTAGGCGAACAGCTTTAATGACTACAATAGTAAATGATTCTATTTGGAGGCGTTAGGAGGATGAGAGAAGTCAGGATAAGGACAAAGATATTTCTAGCTTTAGACTTTTATTTATGCAGAATAACCATCATTCTTTTTCAGGCCTCTTTCACTTATCCTTACTTTCTTTTCTTCCTGGAGCTATCCCTGACCATGTTTAGGTAGGTCTTAGGTTTGATGTTCTCAGCCATATGCTGATACGTGGTTAGCGACCAGCTCTCTGAGTGGGGGCGAGGTAGGGTCGGACAGTAACCCTGTTTTGTAGCCTTTGCTGTTCATCTGGTATAATACTTCCACCATGGTCATTTTCAACATGATGCCACTTAACACAGCATTGCTAAGTGTTAAGCAGCCCTGCTTTTCCATAAAGTAGAATTGCATACTTCAAGTGTATAGATACTACTAAGCACATTAGAAAGCTAAGGGGCTTCTAGTATTTGTATCTTTGTCCTAAATCTAATGTATATACTTGCAATTTCCAGTAATTTGATTTTTAACACTAGCTGTGTTCAACAACCAGTTTATGAAATTCCTGAAAATTTAGCAGCTGATTCTCAAGAGTTGATAACCAGCACACTGCAGCAAGCCACTGGTTCTGCCTTTTCTTTGCACTCTCTCAACACTCTGGCCTTATTCCTTCTATGGCTCTTATCAAATTTTATTTTAGCTCCACCTCTAAAATGTGCTTATCTTCCAATTGGCATAACTTTAAGGGAGAAATTGCATCTTATGCTGTGCCCATGTCCCTTTCTTGTAACACGTCTTTGATCATATCTTCATGGCTCAAGAGCACTTAA
Organism: Myrmecophaga tridactyla; assembly: GCA_004026745.1. Taxonomy (NCBI): domain Eukaryota; kingdom Metazoa; phylum Chordata; class Mammalia; order Pilosa; family Myrmecophagidae; genus Myrmecophaga; species Myrmecophaga tridactyla. The sequence goes on from PVIY010016062.1 coordinate 31,618, forward strand.
AAGTTTGATTTTTTGACTATTTTACTTAATCTCAAATACTGGGTAAATCAATCAAACATCCTTTTCTGAAGCTGCCTATAGATCGACTGTATTTTCCACTTTAATAAGTTAGCTTGATCTTTATTATAGAAATGCTACTACGTTCCACTTCAAAATTAGTATATGAAAACCTGATTTTATTATGCCTTATAGCTTGATTAAAGCTCCATATCTTGACAATGACTTGTTTGTCTTCTTAATGTTCATTCAGCAGAAGTAACATTTCAAGGACAACAGATTGTTCCACCTAAGAATAAGCATGCATTGCATGACAAATTGCAGACGTTTGGTGTGGCTAGATTATTAGAATCCTTATCTAAATGGTTTACATGTCAAGTTTCCTTGGAAGCCCAAAATAATTTAGATAAATGAGCCTCCCCATTAGTAATTACATTTTCTTAACAACATTTTGGTGAATATACATAAAAAGTAATAATAGCTTCTACCAGCACCCTATCCTGCAGCATGTCACAGACCAAAATTCTGATAATGTCTGACACTTATTACTTAAGTCATGTATTTCTAAAAGCAGAGGCTACTTTGAGTTCTTTTCCCAAATGCTGCTATCTCAAGCTGCAGAGTCCAAAATCTGATAATGGCTGTCACTTTCCATAGATGCCATATGCATTTATGGGAAAGCCCCCAAATTTCTGAATCTGGAGTTCTCAATTTGGGAATACAAAATATAGTCTCTAGAAGGATAGAGAACTTTCTCCAGCCCCTCCTTCTAATACTGCTACAGCCTGAGGAGAACTGTCCTGCCTCTCCTCTCCCCAAGGAGAATTGCTTCTCTCTCCATGGTAATTTTTGAACAGGTGTTGTCTCACTCAGGTACTAAGGGACAGAAGATTCTTGGAAAACATTATTCCATGGATCCCTTTATCAACAGAATACAATGAAAAATCAATGACTTACAGAGGTGACACTTGATATTCCCCACGAACAGGCATTGTTTTCAGATCCCTACCAATAGGATTCAGCAATACTATGGATTCAAATATATTTCCACAGATGCCCCACAAAAAACTAACCTTACATCATGAGGTGTGTGTGTGTGTGTGTGTGTGTGTGTGTGTGGCGGGGCAGTCTATATTAATATGTTTGTGAAATTTTGCATATCCTTTATCATTCATTCAAATTTGGAGCACATATTGCTATACCATAGAGCTTCTGAGAATTGCTCCAATTAAAAAAGAAAGTTTTCTCTGTCATTATTCCATTTATTTCCCAAATTCAGTTCATTGTATCTATCAGTGTCTAGTCAGGAGACAAATCATGAAATAATCTGAATGGATGCAATTTTATAAAAAGAATTACTAATTCTAATAGGGGATTAAAGTAACTAATAAGAAATTGAATGGTAAAAAATAATAAAACTACAAAAAATATATAGACATAGCAGATATAAGGAATGCCCATTGCCCCTGAAGTTGAAAGGCTTTTGTTTGTTTGTTTTTTGTATGCTGTATGATGGGGTCACATTTCATTATTTTTCCATGGGAGTATTCCATTATTGCAGCACCATTTGTTGAATTTTTGTTTGTTTTTTGCTTTGCTTGTTTGTTTTTTGGGAAGTGTATGGACCTGGACTCGAACCTGGGTCACCCACAGGGCAGGTGAAAATTCTACCACTGAACTACCCTCGCACCCCCTGAGGTTGAGAGTTTACAAAGAACTCCTCCTCTTCAGGGGTTGAGACCTGAACCTCATTGAGTTATTAAAAACTAACCAATTCCTATGCAAGTAGATAATATTTAATTTGAATGTACTTTTTAAATTAATTTATGCTAAGTATAATTGTTTAGAAATAGAATAGAAAAGGAAGAACAGTATTTTGCGATAGGAGTAGGTTTAAGCCTTTTTGTTTCAATTTATTCCTTCCCTTTTGCTTCCTTTGACTTGCATCCTAATAACACGTTAGAATCCGAACTGAAGCCAATGGACAGGCTGCCACTTTTCAATGCTAGCATCCTTCTTCCCCTGACTCCGCCTTGAAAGAAGAATATATTGAGGTGGTAATAGCTGGGGCAAAACTCTAGGCCCCAGAAGCTTGCTGGAGTGGAAGAAAGGAAGTAGAGACAGAAGTTCTTTATAGGAATAGGTCTTGCAAGTTTCTTGGATGGCAAGGCCCTCCTGAGTGCTGGTTCTGGAAGCACCTCTGGGTTAGAGCCTTGCCTTGCTGCTTGACTTTGTGAAAGATTAAATATCTTAGAGTTTTTTTGTTAGGGTTAGATAAGAACATAAAATTAAAGTAGCCAGAACAAACAAAATAGGTCTCAGTTGATATTAGGTGTCTTCCTTTTCACTTCTCTTCAGCTGAATTCAGTAATTAAAGAGAGATGGGACTGTCATTTAATAAGCTTTTAAAATCTCATGTTCTAGATCTGGATCAGTTGTTTTCGTACGTTTTATATGATTTTAGCAATTATACATCAGTTCATCATAGAAAGTGCTGCTGGAAATGTTTTCAGCCATAGGTTGGTACAGTTTATAAATGGCACTGAGTTAAGGTAGAGTAATTACTTTTGCTAATATGTTTTCCAAGCCGTCTCATTTCCTGGTATGTTATACCCACTTTCCATATTTAGAAAAATGGTAAAGCAAAGAAGCATATGACCAATTTATGGTGTAAGCAAGAAGTAAATCAAGATTATACTACAAAGGTTATTTAAGTAAAGTTTTATGTGTGTGCATATGTGTATGTAAGGAATAGTTGAACATATTGGAATACTGTAAGAAATAAGGAATACTGGGTCTGCCCTATCTCTAAAGTGGGCTGGCGTGGCGCAGGTCTGTCTCACATGTTCTGATTTCCCTGGACTTATCAAAATCCTTTTAGAGCCTGAAAGAAAAAGTGAGCAGGTTAGTTTTATGATGGAATAAGTGATAGTACTGTATAGATAACCACATAACTGAATTTACCGTGACTTCTGCCCTGAGTATCAGAGAACTGTGTAACATGCCGCTTACGGACTTGTTCCCATCAAGGCCAAACAGTCAACTTCTTTGTATTTTAAAGACCATTAAAATTTTCGAAGATTTCGAGGACTATCCTAAACTATAATTCATTGAGAATTTATGATGTCAGGGATGAGAGACTCGGGTGGTGATCAGAGATTCCTTCATTCAGGCTTAACATGGAGATGGGAATTACCATAGCATTTGTAGCATTTGTGGCACATTGCTTTACCACATATATCCTCAGAACTTTCCAGTCTATCTGAAATACAGTGGAATTAGCAATAAACGTCTCTTCATATAAAGATTTACTTTTAATTCTTTTCACCTCTCTCCTCCTCCCCCTCTTTCCCGATCACCCACCTTATTGAGAATATATTTCTGTACTTCTAAGAATTACAACAAATTAGCTGCCTCTCTTGTATATAGTGCTCTCTTTCTCAGTGTATACCCTAACTCATGAAGAAACTGAGTTGCTCTAGAAAGATATTTCTAACAATATGTATTGCCCAGCAATGGGCAGTCTTGTGCACCAAAAATGGGCTCTTGTCACTTCAAGGATCCAGTCAGAAGTTTGATATCTGTCTGCCAGAAGAGGTTACTAAGTCAAGTATGAACAAGAACCACTGGCCTCTGTAATGCCTTCTTCCTTACAAGTTTGTGGCTCTGAACATATGCCCATTTCAGAGCCAACCAAAGCCAGAATAAAATTGCAGCTGGGGAGGCAACGACCAAGTTCTCTAGCACTTCTGTGCCTTTCTTACATAGGGTTATCACAATTATATTGCCTAATTTTTATTTATTCATTTTGTTTCATTTTACATCATGAAATGTATTTTCCATTGAAGTTTCTTAAAATCCTCAAGGCTGATAGCCTCTGTCTTAGATTCCTAAGGCTGCTGTAGTAAAGTATCACAAACTGGGTGCCTTAAAAAAAACAAAATGGAGATTTATTGTCTGACAGTTCTGTAGACCAAAAGTCCTAATTTAGTAGGGGAAACTCTTTCCTTGCTCTTCCTAGCTTCTCGTGGTCTGCTGGGAATCCTTGAATTTCAGACCCTGCCTCAGTGATCCTTTGCTTTTCTCATCTGTATCTGTCTGCTGCTCCTCTTCCCTTTAAGTAAGGATGCCAGTCATATTGGATTAGAAGCCACTCTACTCAGTTTGGCTTCCTTTTATCTACTCACATCTTCAAAGATCCTATTTCCAGATAAGGTGGCATTTGTAGAAACTGGGGTTAGGACTTGAACATATATTTTATGGGGGGAAACAATTCAATACATAGCTACTTCCCTTGCAAAGATCTCAGGCACTTGTAAATTTTCCATCTTTCTGCCACAGTTGTGACTTAAAACTCTACCAGAACCAGCCCAATGAACCTCTTCCATGTATTCTTCATTCTTAAGCATGCATGAAGGACCCAAGAATGTCAGCCCTGTGCTATGCTGACATAAAGTTAAGCACAACCTGGGATTCTTTCCTTTAAGGAATCCACAATTTAGAGAAAACTCAGATGTTAGTTTGACAAATTTTAATACTAAGTGGCAAATGTTGAATGAAGCATTAAGAAAAGGCAATATATTACAATATTTAAGATCTGGTACTTGGGTTTGAATCCTTTTTCAATTTAGTGGCAGTGCAATTCTGAGAAACACGCTTATTTTATTGTATCCATTTTCTATATCATATTTCCATTTTATAAACTTGACAACTTTTCATATCTGCTTCCAGCCAAGATGGAGTAATAGGAACTGGATTTACCTTCTACCAGAAAAAACTACAAAACAAAACAAAAATGCTTGAAATTACTGGTTTTAAGACACTAAGCATTAGGAAGTGAGCGTCAATGAACCCTGAGAGACAGGAAGCAGTTTAGCAATGTCTGCTTCAGGAGGAAGTTCTAAAATAAATGTTGTCTATGAGCCTTAAATTGTATTTGACTTATGATTTATTAAAATTAATACAGTAAATATTTTTCAAACACTACTTTAATTTGTATAATATGCCACATAGTGTGTGTATGTGTTAATGAATTTAACAGTGTTCTGTAAAAGATTCGAATGAAAGTGTGAAATTATTAGTGTGTAAAATAACTATTTTATAAGTGAAACCACTGTCATTCTATGTGATTTCTGGGTTCATATCAGGGTTGGAAAAACTTTTTGTGGTGGCTTGGAGTTATGTGCCCCAGAAAAACATGTTTTTAATCTTAACCCATTCCTCTGGGTGTGAACCCATCATCAATGGGACTTTTTGATGAGGTTCCTCCAGGTAAGGTATAGCCCACCTGAATCAACATGGATTAACTGTTACTGGAGGTTTTTAGGGAAGACCACACAGAGAGAAGCCACTGGGAGCAGCCAGAAGCTTCCAGAAGTCAATGGAACCAAGAAGAGAAAGGAAAAGATGCTGCTGTATTCATTGCCATCTGAAGGAAGAGCCAAAAACTAAGGATCACCAGCAGCCAGCCCTAGAATGCCACAGTCTTTGGGAAGAAAGCTTCTCCTTGCTCAATCCTTTTTTGATTTATCTTAGCCTCAAAGCCATGAGCCAATAAATTCCCTTTATATAAGCCAACCCATTGCATGGTATTTGTTTTAGCAGCTGGGAAACTAAAACCCCTTCTATTTTCTCTTACAGGCAACTTTTAGTGAAATGAGCCATAGTCATACCTTTGCTTTAACATTTCTTCCATTAATTCTGTTCATTCACAAAAGTATTAATGTTTAAATAATTAATTGATTTCTATAAGCTATACTTGTGTTTTTATAGCATGTGAAAATATTCATTTCTGCAGTAATGTTAATGGGCATAATGGAATTCTTGTCACAGAAGCCTTGAATTTTGCCTATAAGAATTGGATGTGGAGTAATAACATGCTTCTAACAAATTATATTCCCAAGCAATTACTGGGATCAAGCAACTTACAGCAGTATCTCTTCTAAGTGGTTGCTGGTATATTTCTTGTTCCTTTTTAATTTATATTAAGCCTGGCAAATTAAATGCAAAAAATTCTCTAATATTATAATTAAAATATATTAGAAAGCCATTCAGTTGATATTATGTGACTAAACAAAAGACAATCAAGACCCTAAATGATTCGTATTCAGAAAGAGATCCAAAGTTATTTATTTATTTTAAAAGTATTTATTGAGGACCATATATGGGCCAGGGATTATTCAAGATGCTGAGTATGTAGCTTCAAGAAGGAAAATAAAAGTCTGAGTACTTCAGGAACTTATATCAGATTGCAAACATTGTGGAGCAAACTAAAGCAAGAAAGGGAAATAAGGGGAGCTGCCTGAGGAATTTCTTTTCTTTTTTTGGAATTTCTTTTTTTTAAGTAGAATGACCTGGCAAAGCCTTATTGAAAAGTTGAATCAAGAAAAGATCTGAGGGAGGGAAGACAATGAGATGCTCGTTAGAAGGGGTTCCAGGCAGAGGGAGCATTGAGGGCAAATGGGTAGCATTAATAGGAACTCTTTCAGTTTTGAACATTGAGTCAACATCATTTGCTGATGGATTAGATGTGAAGTAAGAGGGGAATAATGTGTGTGTGTGTGTAAATAAGTGTGTGTGTTTCTTTAACTTGAGTACCTGGAAGAATAATATTGCCATTTACAGTGATAGGAAAAAATCTTGAGTGGAGGTTTGAGTCAAGGAGAGACTTGGAGGTTGGGTTTGGTTAACTGTGAGATGCCCATTAGATATCAAATTGTTTATATTATAGACACACAGGTCTGGAGTTCAAAGAAGAGATTCACCTGGAGATACTTAATTGTAAGTTGTCAGTATTTTCTTGGATATTATTACCTAGAAAGTGAATATAGATGGAGAAGAGAAGAGGTATGAGTATTGAATCTTGAATGATAGAAGTCCAGGAGACTGAGAAGTCAGAGCCATTGAGTAGAGGCAAAACCAGCAGAGCATAGTGTTCCAGAGGCCACATGAAATAATTGTGAAGGAATCACCTGAGCTCTTCCTTATGTTCCAGGATGTAGCTTGTATATAGGCTGACATTATGCAAAGCAAGCTGAACCAAGGAAAATGTGACAAATTTAAGTAAAGCGTGTGACCCCATGTATGTGTTGCAGTATTAGAGGGCATTGGCCAACAACAAATTTGGGAAGTAACTGTTATTGGAATATCATATTTTTTGCACTGCATGGAACCAAACATATAGCTTCCTTGCCCTAGATAGACTGGTACGGTGGCTAAAAGGAATTAGATTTTATCTACAGGCAATTAAAGAATGGACTTGCCCAAAACTTATAGGAAGGAAGCTTAGAATTTCATACCAGTGCTCTAAGGTGTGATTGAAATGAATCAGGACTGAATCTCTTACTGATGGAATAAATACATATTGATTATCTGTATCATGCCAGAAACTGTGACAAGCCCTGTGTCAATGGTGACGAACAGGATGATTGCTCAGAGGGCAAGCATTACAGGGAGGGGGACAGACAGTTAAACAGACAACCACAGTGCGCTGTGAGAAGCAATTCATTTGTGAAAGCATAGGGGCTATGCGTGCTCATAGCAGGGAACAGAATCTCATCTTAAGATCTCAGCAGACACTTCCCAGAAGCAGCACTCAAACACTCGTATTAAGTGCTGAAATTCCTAAGGATCATTTGGACACGTTTCTGGTTTCTGAATTCCTGTCTCTGTGTAACTTTCCTAATGTACTTTAGAGCATCCCATAGTTTGGCAGAAATATTACCCTCCTCTGTGCATGAAGCTCATCTCTATGCCTAGACACATCCCACTTTTAGTATCTCATATGCTGATTTGCAAAACTACTTAAAATACAGTTTATTAGTAAGCATGAGACATGCTTCTTTGAGAGAACGTAAAGGCTTCTGAAGCTGGTTATTGAGGGAACAACTGCTTCATTGCTTGCACCAGACGCAAGTCATTTCAGTGGTACCAGCCTGTTATTTATCCATGAAGAGTCTGAAGGGAGAAATAACATCTCCAGGCCAACAGTGTTCTGACGTCCTAGCTGCTTTGGAATTAAGCATCAAAATTAATGAAGTTATGAGCCGTGATGCTGGTATTCTTAGACTTCCTACTGTATGATTAACAGAAGTGGTGCAAATAAGCTTCGTAGGAACCAAGATATTTCCATATGTATACTTATAACATATATTCAAATTTTTTTTTTTTGCTATACGTTGAGAAAACACATGTTGTCGGAGTGGTACACGGCAGTGGTTGATTTCTTTTTATTCTTTCCAGAAATGTGCAATAAGAATTTATTTATTCCCTTTGAAGTATAATCTCCCTATTAGTGCAAAATATCCCTGATTGATGAACTAATTAGTAAGTTAACTTCATTTCATTTATTATGTCCATGCTCTGTGCCAGGTGCTTCGCTAGTAACTAGAAATCAGCAGGTTACTGAAAACAGTCGTTGTCAGAATTTATTGATCAATATTGAACAGTTTTTAAAGGGAAATAGACCCACTGAAGCAGAAAAATGCTGCAAAAGAAAGTTGTTTTGGTGTCCTTTATTTCCACTTTCTGAGAAGCTGAGATAAATTATCAAACCGATAAGGCTGTTTGTTTCAGATATACATACAATCCATTCACTTCTGGTATCGCAGAGATTACTGGGCCTTGTTCCAAAGCAGCAATACTCCACGTCTCCCAGTCACTTGGTTGAAGGTTTTCGTCTTTTCCTTTGCCACGATGAGACATTTCAAAACAGCAGCGTGTCTTTGAATGTCTTCTGTCTCTGCAAGCGATATCCTGGAGTTGCTTAACTTCGTTTTGCTGGCTTTGTAAATGATGTGTTTTCCTCTTGCCTTTTTTTTACATTGAGCATTTAATGGATGACTTGCAAGTGTGAATCTGAGATATCCAATTTTTCAGCCGTACTCCAAAACACCAGCTCTAGACTATTATTCATAAATGGTGTGAATGTTGTGACAGGAAGTCTAGGAAGAAAAAGGAAATGGGAACTTTTTATAGAAAAGTTTTCTTAAATATTGACTAAAGAAGTCAGATTTTCTGCTTTTGTGTTTTGATGAAGAATTATGGGTTTCAAAAAACCCCTGCAATCCCTTAACAATAATATTAGAAATCAAAGGATAGTGAAAGCAGAGTTGTCAAACAAGCGATTTCCAAGTTTTACCAGATTTAGATGGTAAATCAGGGTGAGTAAACACGAAGGAAGAATATTTTGACATTTCCCAGGAACTTCTAAGAAGCTAAATGTTTACAGAGCAACTCCAAAAAGGAAGGAGTGCTGACTGAGTAGAGAAAGCTCAAAAGATTACCTAGAAAAACGAACATCAGGCCATAAATCCAAAGACCTTCTGCTGGCTTCTGGTTCTGATATATGGTGGCATAAACATTTCACAACTCTCCCCAGAGGCCTCTCATATAGCACAGTTTTCACTATGTTCCATGGATTTCTTAAAGGGGCTTACATTCTCCTTTCTTCTTCAATGAGCGGCAGATAATTTAAAGTATACCTCTCAGTTTCCATCATCTTTTCACACTGGAGTGTCAATATTCTGCAAAGATATGTATAAGATGAAAATAAATTCACATGCCACATCCAAGAATTTAATAGCAGTTCCTATACCAACAGAAGAATGTATTTATTCCTAGAAATCTAAAGGTTTGAAGGAACTGAAAACTTTTTATAAAACATCCCTCACAGGGTTTATGTAGAGAGGTAACTACCAGGCAATGAGTTGCACCACAAAGAATATGAGGCAATAAAGTGCTTTTTTTATATACTCACAATACACCAAAATTCTAAGATGCTGTGCAAAGTAATAATAATTTATCTGTCTTGAATGTCAAACATGTGCCAAATATCTCACCTGCATCATTTTATCTCTTTTCATAATGTTTTAGGTTGTATAGATGAGTCTCAAGCTAAGAAAGGCAAAGAAAATGTATTGTGAGTAACTAGTAAATAAGTAATCTGGAATTCCAAAATCTCTTATTTCTATGCCTTATTAGCTCTCAGAAGCCACTTTTTGGGTCTTATTATGCAGGTTGCATGATAGTGCCTTTTTCAGTTACGTCTGAAAAAGCGGTAGAGATATACAGATTCCAAATCCTCAAATTCTTGACCATTTTCCACCTCTCATGAAAGTTCTATTTTGATTCAGGATCTCCTCAGAGCTCTCTCTCCAAGCCATTCATTATATGTTCTTCTGGCCTGTTGGTCTGCTCTGGGTCCTATGTGAGCTTCAACTTTGCTCCTGCCCTTCTGACATGTGACTCAGATGTAAAACAGGCTGAGCGGCTGTCTTGGCTCATTTGTAAAAGCTTGTAACATGATGGTGGTCCAATTTGCCTTAATACACTTACAGTGGTAAAAGGTCTTATTAAAACAAAAAGAAAACAAGGAAGACAAATATGTTTTTCATAATCCAAACTTGTGCATGGCAGAAGAACCACAGCCAAATAATTCTCCAGAGAAGTCCATTACATTAGAGTTTCTCCTTTTTGACACAATGTAAAGCTTAGAAGGGAAGCAATATGCTTACTTTTGAAAGAGTTGTGCATGTGGGCAATGTTTACATGTATAAATTCTCTGACCCTGTTGACTGAGCTCCAATATGGCACCAAACTTCTTTTCCCAAGCTATGTGTTATAGGTTCTTTATGCTTCTCTAATTCCTCTAATTTCCTACCACAACTTTTTTAGCCATGGTAAGCTCAAAATTTCTTCTCTGTAGTATTCCAGGTGGGTTATGCTTTAGTGGAAAGAGATGACTTATGTATAGAGCATGAAAGCCTTGTTTAAGAAATCCGCATTATTACTAGGCCAAGTGAAAGCCTAGCATCTCATTTAATTAGCCATGGATTTAAAAAACTGACCAGAAAGTGAGGTAACTACATGGAAAAGGAGGAGCAGCAAGCAGTGCGTATCTGCACAACCTTCCCCAGCAGGTCTTGTACCCTAACTTGGTGCTGGGGAACCTGACAATTCAGAGAAGGGTCCTCAGATTTGAGAATCAGATGAATTGTAGCAGCACCAAAAATTTTATTTTATTGTTGTTTTGTTTTTTAATAAGTACCTCCTTGAGGAACTTACATTATCTATATAAAGTCATGCCTTGATGGAAAATAAATGGGATTGGAGGATTAAGGTAACAAATGACCCACCAGATCTTTCTTTATCTTTGATGTTTATTATATCAAACTATATGTAAAAAAAATCTCACTAAGTAGTTAGGTAGATAGGCAGATAGATAATGATGTTTAGTAGATAGATAGATAGATGGACAGACAGACAGACAGACAGACAGATAGCAACAACCCTTATCTGGAACATCCATCTTTTGTCTGAAGATATCACCCTCTACCATGTTAACAATCCTTTCAGGACCTACTTTCTTGAACATTATCCATACCATGTGCCAATGTACAGAGAGTTACAATAAACAAAATTGTATTTAATTATAGAGTGGTGCAAAAATATTACCATAGGGTGTGGAAATAGCAACATGTAATAAATACAGTAAAAAGGCAACAATAACACATTTTTGCATTATTTCACAGAAATATAACAAGCTGCATGGGGAGCAGCTGGCAAGAGGAGCAGATGTCCATCGTTTTCTCTAGAGTCAGAGAAACAGCATGCCAGCAACCATGCACTCTTGCCAAATTCGCTTTTACAATATAAGTTGACTTGTGATTTCCCTTTTCTCAACTGAAAGTTCTGGTGGTTGCCCAAATGGCGTGTGGAATTAAATCTGCATACACTGACTAAAACTAAGAAAACTTTCAGCCGGAAAAGGAACACTTGTCTTGCAGTTTCTTTCCCTCTTTAGGCTGGTTTTTGCCTCAGTGCTTTTCAAAGTACTACACACTTGGTGGCTTAAAACAACAACTATTTCTTGTCTCACAGAAGCTGCAAGTCTGGAATCAAGGTTTTAGTAGGAGCACACACCATCTGAAACCTGTAAGGGAGAACCTTTCCTTGCCTATTCTAGCTTCCACTGGTTGCTGGCCATCTTTGACATTCCGTGGCTTGTAGATACAGTGCTCCAATCTCCATCTCCAATGTGTTCACATGACCTTTTCTCCTGTGTCTCTTGAGTGTTTGTCTCCAAATTCACTCTTCCTATAAGGATACCAGTTCATATTGGATTAAGTTTACCCTGATCCAGTGTGGCCTCATTTTAATTAGTCACAACTTCAAAGATTCTAATTTCAAATAGAGTTGCATTCTTGGGGTGGCCAAGGGCTTAGCACTTGGACATAATATTATTTGGGGGGACACCGTTTCACTCATAACATGGAACTTCCTTGTTTTCTGTCTGATCTACTTGCAAAACCCCTACTCACGTCCTAAGACTCATTACTAATTACTTTTAGTAATGCCTACACTGAACATATTTTCCCCCTCCATGTCTGCCTCCCCCCCATACCCCAGTGCCCTAAACTTGGATATAACAGCCTTGTGAAACACTGGGATCATTTTTATCTCTTTCTTCCCAACTGGGCTATGAGAGACCAAAATGCAGGGCTAGCTTACATTCATTTTACAGCTTTCTTCAATCCATAGCAGTAGATTGAACAAATGAATGGTTTTCTATAACATTCTGTTTTTACTGGGGAACGACGGAATAATAAGCTCAATGAAATAGTCATTTGATTGAATGTGACATTTATGATCTTAAGCACTCTTAAGTTTCTGGTGAAAATCGGAAAATGGATACCTTCAAAATAAAACAATTTGTCTCTCTTTACACTGGTGAAGGAGGTTTTCACAAAATAAAACACATAGGCAGGACTTAGAACACCTTAAAAAGATAAGTACTGTCTAAATGCACAGTCATGTCTTAGAAATATAGCATGTAATTTTGAGGAAATTAATTTTAATATGGTTATGAGGGTACCTTTATGTTGATTTATAATTATGGAAGAAGGAAAGACTTGTATAGACCGTGTGAATAGTAAGATCTGGACTTACAGTGATGCTTTATTGGAGTGGCAGTAAAAATATTATTTGAGATTATTAGAGTATTATCTGTAAGGTAGAGTGCAATGCCATAACAATGAAATACAAAATGCTTGCTAATGAGATTATAAGGTCAAGTTTTAGACCATATTTTTAGTCAAATGATCAAGAATTTCAACTCTGATGATCTTGTCCCCCCACCCCCAGGAATTACTTATTTGCAAAAAATTACTTGCTAATATATGCTTTCCACGAACTGACTAAAAGTTGGAAAATATATTAATTATAACTGACATTGAACTTTGGAAAATATTAGCACTAAAGCCAGTGTCTAGTCTAATACTTCTTTTTTACTTGATGTAGTCTCACTGCTTAGAGTTTCTTTTCTTTTTAAATTGCTCATTGTTGGAATCTTGGAAACAAGAAAATACAAACAAACATACCAAGAAGGAAATATAAATTATCATAGATCCTCCAAGTATGGTTGTATAGAAATATCCATACTTAATCTTTCGGAGCTTAGAGGTTAAGTAACTTGGCTTAAGTCAAACACCTAGTAAAGTCAGAGTTAGGAAGCAAATCCTGGCGATCTGGCTTCAAAATCTCTGCTTTAAATCATTGCACTGTACTGCCTCTACTAAAAAAGTACTTTCTACATAAGCATTGGAGGTAACTCACCGAACATTTTAGCCAAACATTTGATTAAGGCTCTTGTACTACAAAAACAGCTTTGAATCATTCCCCCCCTGCCTTTTTTTGTATGCTGTATGACGGGGTCACATTTCATTCTTTTTCCTTGTGAGTATCCCCTTATTGCAGCACCATTTGTTTAATTTTTGTTTGGTTGGTTTTTGTTTGTTTTACTTGTTTGTTTGGGAAATGTGTGGGCCAGGAATTGAACCAAGGTCTCCTGCCTGGCAGGCGAGCATTCTAACACTGAACTACCCTTACACCCCCTGAATCATTCCCTTTTACTGTGAAAGATGGTCATTTAAATCTGTGATGGCAGCTTGATTATCGTGGATAAATTCTCCAAACTAAAAAGCAACAAGAAAGAAACTAACCAGCATTTGGTTATAAAAATCAGGAAGGTTAGAATCTAGTTTGAATTTCCTTGACATTCAACTCCGTTTGTCTTTGAAAGATTGCATATTTTCTTTAGTTCTTTTAGTCCTTGCCCCACCTCTTTTTGTTTTTTCTATTTGAATTCCACATGGGAAAGCTGGAGAATCATGTACTGTATTTACTATGGAAAATCTATTATGTGACATTAAATGCAGCTAATCTTGGGGATAATAAAAGAGGAAGGCCTTGTTTAAATGGAGTCTTGAAGAAAATGAGGGCCCTTTCATCATTTCTGAGTAGATGAACTGATGTGAGTGCATGTAGAAAAGGTATTGAGCAATTGGTGCTCCCACTATTTTTTCTTTTACTGATACAAAAATTTTTCCTCTCTACTGCTGATGAGGAGTTACGGTCTAAGGCTGACCTCTGGTACACCACACCACACACCTCTAGATAGCTTAAGAATAGTCTCATTCATTCATTTATCGAAAAAAAATATTTGTTGAACTTTTGCTCTGTCCTGCTACATTGAACTGGCCACAAAAAACTTGTCCCTAAGGAAACACCATATTTTCACATGTGTTCATACTCAATACCATACTGCCAGTTTTTTTTTTGTGTGTGTGTGTGCTGTATGGTGGGGGTAACATTTCATTCTTTTCCCATGTGACTATCACATTATCACAGTACCATTTGTTGAATTTTTTGTGGGGTGGGGTGGGGAAGTGCATGGACAGGAATCGAACCGTGGTCTCCCACATGGCAGGCAAGAATTCTACCACTGAACTACCTTGTACCTCCATACCCCCAGTTTTGAGAACAGTGTATAAGAATACATTTCTCCCCATAGGTGCTCTAAGGCACTTCTGTTAGCAGCAGCTGAAGCAGCGGTAGGCAGATTGTAAATTTAAATTGACTCCTTTATGTTTCTTTATGCTCCTCTGAGATGAAATTAGTTCATTTCAGAGTTCCTGGGTGTTGAATATAATTAGCTTCCCCTCTTATCTCCCTTTTCTTCTCCCCTCTGTCTTTCCTTCTGTTATTCCCATCTCATGTATTGAAGACGTGGCTCTCTCACTGGCTTGCAACAACATTAGGCACTATCAGTGATTAGCAACTATGGGGGATTCACTGAAGAAAAGATTACTTCCCCTTTACCTATTACTTACTAGTTTAGCAGTTTTGTCCTGAAACTTAATGTAAGTCTTTGGCTTATATTGTTTTTTAGGTTCCTGCAGCTGACTGTTAGTAAATTCCACATCAGTTGCAGTCATCTTAAAAATGACAAATGCAATGCATGTTATTGATTATGCTGTAAGAGTCTGGAAACTGAAAAATGCAGTTTTTGACTTTTAAAATCAAAATGCAGTATCTTTGGCAAAGAAATATGATGAATCTGGAAGTGTCCTTTGCAAAGATATTTGCTCATTAAAAATACACATTTGCTTCTCTTATTTATCCATTGGTTATATGCTTTTATCTTGTGAAATGCTTTTTCTTACTGTTTTAGCTTATTATTTAGAGTCAAAGTCCTTGAATTCCTGTGGTCATAAGAATATCCATGTAAGAAGAAAGTATTCATGAGATATTAGTAAAATAGAAATGATTTCTTCTCATGAAAGTTTAAATGGACTTGCTTTTGAAGGAGGTGCTATTGGTTTAGATTAAGTGATTTCATGTGTTTCAGAACTTCTGAATAATTTTTGATATTTGTCTGTAAAGCAAATGGCAGATTCATATGATTCAACCTAATAGGTAAGTAAATAAATATCCTACTTAGGTAACATAATGTTCTAAATAAGTGCATTTTGCAGATATATGAAGCTTATCCTTTCAAATATTATAATTACAATATCACAATACCATAAACCAGATGGAATGGAATTCATTTTGAAACCTGGCACTAACTTCCCTCTCTTCTCATGTAGAGACTACATACCCCTTTCTTAAAGCCTCAAAGATTTTATTACAAGTGCCAGTTGTTTTGATATATGTGATAGACTGTGATTGAGTGTGAGAGACTGGTGTTCTTAGAAGTTATGAAGTCTGTAGGGGTATTTCTGAGAACTTGGTCTAGTTTTCATAGTTTTTCTCTCTCCTGTCCTATTGTCAAGTTGCCATCTCTAACTTCTTTCTATTCTGTGCCCCTATCATGTCACAATATGAACAGATAGAGGATAAAGAAGAAAAGAAGATGTGAGAACTAGGTCAGTGAAATAAGGCCAAGTAGCTGCCATGAGTCTGAACTGGCAATCCATTAAAAGGCAGGAGCAAATTTATTTCAAGGATTCAGGATAGAAAGCAGAACTGGATGTGGTAACTATATTAAGGGATGATGTTAACAAGTAACTTAAGTAGGAAAAGAAAGTAACTGGGCAGTGATCAAGGGCCTTGAAGTCAGAAAACATAAGAAAAGAATCAGACTTCCTGGGTTAATATGTGCAAAGTCTAATCAGTTCAAACCAGTAAAAGAAAAAAAGTAATAATCAGGCAAGCAAGAGTGAAATTAGGTGCTGCTTATCATTTCCTCTTTGTCTCACTCTTAGGTTTCCAATTGCGTATAAATGGTCGAAAACTTACAAGGTGAGTTTTCTATCAGGCAATGACAGACCCATTGGTTCTTGTATAGTCTCATCTTGCAAAGACAAAGGTTCAGCTTTCAGTGGGTTGTACAATGTCCAATACCAACTATTGAGGGCATTGGATATGCTCTTTCCAATCCACTGGTTTCAGAGGGCTATATCTCCAATGTATACTGATTTATTGTGCTAATCAATAAATAGTGTGAAAATAGACTCTAGGTCTCTAAACAAGACTCTGAGGATCTGTCATAAATCAAGTTCATGAGCTTACAATAGTGGTTTTCAACTACGGATGATTTTGCCTTCCAGGACACTTAGGAAATGCCTATAGACATTTTTGCTTGTCACAATTAGGGGATGTTTCTGACATTTAGTAGATAGAGGCCAGGGATGCTGATAAAAATCCTTTAATGTATCCTTTAAGGCATAGGACAACCTCTCACAACAAAGAATTATCTGATCCAAAATAGTGCCAATGTTGAGAAATGCTGGCCTATGATAACTGTTACATAAAAGAGGATCTTGAGATTTGCAAGCATCCCTGAATATTGTCAGATTTTGTAGGGACATGGGGGGGATATGAATTAAGAAACTTCAATGGGGTAGTTTCACCTTTGGAATGGCAGTAGACAAAATGATCCAGTATAATTTGCCCATGCTTCACCTCCTCTACCTGTGTTTGGTGGGAAGTACTTTTAGAAGATATTTCTCAATATACTTAGACTGAGCCCTTAATAGTCACTTGAGAAGGAGGGTGCAGCAACTAAGGAACAGCAATATCTGCTCACAGGTCTTTCATTACAATTAAAGAAGCTATTTTAGGATACCAGTTATGAGTCATGACCAGTGCTAGAGGTGAGGAAATTTGAGTGGGTTAATGAGTTTGGGAGGCATCAGATGTGATCCCAATCGACTCTCTTGTTGAGATAAACATGCCCTTCAGACAACCTTATAATTAAGCTTCCCAACTTTACCAAATAATGACTCCTTATTATAGGGCATCAAAGAACTAGAAGATTCTGCCTTGTATCAGAGGCTAAACTGTTTTATATTGCCCTATAAATGGATAAAACCACTTTGGGTAACAGATTAGAGAACTGTCTAACCATCAAAGCTGCCCAAGACCAATTTTGGCTTATTTTTTTTGGCCTTCACAGCTCCCCACAAAGCTGAGATTGTTATAGAAGAGGCTTTTTATACAGCTACATTAGTAAATTTTGCAGACTAATTCCCTTTAGTTAGAGAGATCTCAAGTGTCTCCACTTTAATGCCGATCTTGAAGAAATTGTATCAAAGTAACCTGATTTTACAGTTCCTTCCTTAATAAATGTTTGGATGAATAAGTAAAAGAATAATGTAGGAGTCAAGTGAAATAGTTCATCAGTTATGGTACCTCAAGCACAAAGAAAAACTTGGAAAACCTCTTATGAAAACTTGTAGATCTCTTTAAGAGGAAAGCAAATTAATTTTTATAAAATAACTTTTTCCAATAAGTCCTTCTTTTGACTGATGCAGCTTACCCCTGACATTTGCAGACCTATACAATTTCTAGAGCTGATATAATCCTTCTACTTCTTGGGCTTGATATACAGAAATCCATATGAAACCCAATTCCATTTCTTAAACTGAACTGAAAATAATGTATTTTGTAGAAGAAATGTCAAAGATATGCCATTTTAAGGTTATATCCAGGCAAAGAGCTAAAAAGAAATAGAAGAGATTTTGCTCCAGTGCACTAATAAGGAAATGGTCCCCTCATTCATCCTCAAAAAATAGTTTGGCAAAAAGATGGAAAAGAAGCACCCATTGGTGTATAGTAATTTGGTACTATAAAATATAGTATTACATTTTAAAGTTGCAGCTTATTAAAAGAGGCTATATAATATCTATTCACAGGTATCCTTAAAAGCTCTGTTGTGACTTGGGACAATGGGGTTAGGCTGTCCTCAATTATTACTCCCTAATCTCAGAGCAAATGGGCTGAGTGGGTAAGCAGGTTAAGGAATATGGGAGAGATGTTTCTTAGACACCTATTTATTAACATGCCAGAAAGCTGCCAAGTCATCATTTCCTTTCCCTTCCCCTCCTTCTTTTTCCGTCTCCCTTTTCCTCTTCTTCCCTCTCTCTTTCTTCCTTCCCTTCCTCCCTTTCCTCTTTTCTCTCCCTGTTTCTGACTCTGTCACTCACTCTGTCTCACCTCCCCTTCTCCCCCCTTTCTTCCTTTCTTTCTTTCCATGTCCATCTTCTAGACTGCCAGTAGCAAAGAAGTGCTTATTGTAGAGACCTGCTCTCAAAGTACTAGGGAGAAGGGGTGATGCATGGAGTGCAGAGAAATGTGAAATAAGATTATGAAACAGTCAATAATGCTTCTCTAAAGGTTCTTTATGAAGATGGTACCCATGTGGAAGTAGCTTTGATCAAATATAATCTGGATATGAGTTACTCTCAGCATTATGCAGATGCTAGCTCTCAAGAAGCAAATATGTTCCTTTGATGAACTTGCTTGGTACCTTCAGTGGTTCCAAGGGGTAACCCCTCATTAAAGAGGCTCTCCCTTTCTGGGTGTTTCAGCTGCACTGTGCCATGTAGTCCATCTCTCCCTTCCTGGGTGTTTCATCTGCACTGTTCCATGTAGGGAATCTCATGATCAAACAAGTAAGGTTTTATATTATATTTGTTCATTCTCTACTTTTGCTCTGTCTCATGAAGAGCTCTGACTGGTGCAAACTTAAAAAGTTGACCTGGTTACATTTAAGTCATTATTTATAAAGCTTTCTGAACATCAGGCAATTGGCCATGAGTTTTTCACTTGAACTCCAAGGT
The DNA here is from genome assembly GCA_004026745.1 of Myrmecophaga tridactyla. Lineage (NCBI taxonomy): Eukaryota > Metazoa > Chordata > Mammalia > Pilosa > Myrmecophagidae > Myrmecophaga > Myrmecophaga tridactyla. Next base: position 51,021 of record PVIY010016062.1, read on the forward strand.
AGTAAATCATGTAATCCATGTTTTGTGCATAGATTCATCATACATGAGAAAAAGTTTATAATTTTTATGTGATTATCAAGGGAACCATCACCTCAAAAAAGATGTGAAAAGATGGTACTAGAATGTATTCTTAGGACAGAAGTTAGAATTATTTATTACTCAGACTTCTAGGAAAAAAGAGTTGATGATGCAAATTATTTCTCCCAAAAATCTCTACTGTAGAGTCACGTATTAATTCTAGAATATTATGGACTCTCCAAAATAGAAGGAAAGATCTGGAACCTTTTTCAAGAAAATGCATGTACATGTTCATGCCATTCTCATACAATTATAATATTTTGGAGTGTTTGAAGTCAGTCTAGCCATGGGTATGACCATGATGTTGTCCTGTGAAATACAGTTATTTTGGTAATTTTTTTTCCATAAACTACACAGCCATTGGTTACATGATAAAATAGAATGCACATATATTTTTATTATCTATAAAATGGTTGATTAAAGAAACACTAACTTCTATTATCCAATTAATAAGCACATCACTATTCAAAAAGATTCTCCCAATTACCTGGAGATGCATTCCTCTGCCTCTATTTGATGTTTGTTACTGAAATGTTTTCTTCTCGATTTTGGATCTAGCAGCAGCAGTAAAGGCAACTTCCATTCATGAAATAACTCCTGCATAGTAGACACTCTCCAATATATTTTATATGTATTAGCTCATTTAATTTTCACAAGATTTTTATCGTGTAGGTTTTCAAGGTGGGCATGATTCTTGTGGAAATGAATCTGCATTGCGGCCACCAAATGAAAATGGAGATTCTAAACTATCTCAGGAAAGAGCTATGGGGAGACCTTATCTAGGGAGAAGCTTGCACAAAAGCGGTGTCAGCAACCTCATCATAAGGATAGTCTGTGTGTGCTGACTGTGGTGAATCTTCAAAATGTGTCCATATGCCCATGAGATAAGCAGCCCCTTGCTAAAGGCCAAACCATGGAATATTGAAAGGCATATTTCTCATTCTGTTGAAAGATTGGGGAGCAATAATGTTTTCCTCCCTACTCTGCTATCACTAACACACAAGGAGTTATTTCATAGGTACAATAAGAGTAGATTTAACACAATTGACAAAATATCCTCCTCAGTTCACTAAGCTGTTTTACCAACTTCTTAATTAAATACAAAGTATGGTGGCTAGGCTTTACATAAAATAATCCTATCCCTGAAAATGGATGGAATTATACAGTATTTGTTATTATTTTTATATGGCAATGGTATTAACTTTTGCTTTGCATACTTTTCAAATGTAGGTCTTTCTGTTGTAGCTTTGATGGCTCCTGAAAGTAGAAACAGGGGAATTCAATGCCTTAGCCTAAATGAATGCCTAATGAGGGTTTTTCAGTCTCTGCAGGAGACAGAAAGGTGGACTCTGATATGCCATAGTGCATCAGAGCATGGACTTTG
>PVIY010016063.1:0-20210 GCA_004026745.1 Myrmecophaga tridactyla
TGTGCTACGTTGCATTCTCTCATTTAAGCACCAGCCAATTAAGCCAAACGTCACTCATTGCAGCAGACACGCCTCCTAGCTGACTGCAGATGCAATTGGCAACAGATGAGGTTCACGTACCATTGGCTTATGTCCGCAGCAACAAGACTAGGTATGCTCACCTGGCCAAGTTGACAACTGAATCTAACTAACACAGGTGTGGAGGAAGGCACAGAACTGAAGAGTACCAGTAAGCATAATTAAAATGATAAAAAGAGAGGAAAAATAATAAATAGATCTAACAAATAAAAACTAATGGATAAGATGGTAGATTCAAGAACTGTTTTTACAGTAATAACTTGGAACATTAATGGACTAAACTCACCAATTAAAAGATGCATATTGGTAGAATGGATTAAAAAATATAATCTATCTATATGCTATTTACAAGAGACACATCTTAGACCCAAGGACATAAATAGATTGAAAGTGAAAGAATGGAAAAAGGTGTTCTTTGCAAGCTGTAATCAAAAGAAACCAGGAATAGCTATACTAATATCAGATAAAATAGACTTTAAATGTAAAGATATCATAAAAGACAAAAGACACTGCATATTAATAAAAGAGACAACTCACTAGGAGGAAATAACAATCATAAATATTTAAGCTCCCAATCAAGGAGCTCCAAAGTATATGAGGCAAACATTGGCAAAACTGAAGGGAGCTATAAATGCTTCAATAATAATAGTGGGAAACCTCAATACACCACTCTTCTCTATAGATAAAACAACCAGGCAGAAGACCAACAAGGAAATAGAGAACCTAAACAATTCAATAAGTGAATTAGACCTAATAGACATATGTAAATCATTTCACCCAAAAATGTATGGGGATTTGGTATTATCTATATACCTATATAAAGATAATACCAAAAGGATGTATGTTCTTTTCAAGTACACATGGAATGTTCTCCAGGATGATTCATATGCTGGGGTACAAAATAAGTCTTTATAAATTTAATAAGATGGAAATTATCCAAAGTACTTTCTCTGACAGCAACAAACTGAAGCTGGAAATTAATAATCACCAAAAAACCAGAACTTTCACAGGTATATGGAGATTAAACAACACACTCTTAAATAATCAATGGATCAAAGAAGAAATTGCTAGAGAAATGGGTAAATATCTGAAGATGAATGACAATGATAATACAACATATCAAAACTTATGGGATGTGGCAAAGACAGTGCTGAGAAGGAAAGTTATTGCCCCAAATGCCTGATTAAAAAACAAGAATGAGCAAAAATTAAGGACTTAACTGCTCACTTAGAGAAATTACAGAAAGAACAGCAAACTAAATCCAAAGCAAATAAAATAAGAAAAGTAACAAAGTTTAAAGTACAAATAAAGAACTTAAAAACAAAGGAACAATAGAAAGAATCAATAAAAGGATGCAAATAAGCAAAATCAGAAATGAGAGGGGGTTCATTACTATCGAGCCTGAATAAATTTTAAAAATCATAAGAGGATACTATGAACAATGCCAACACGAGAGACAACTTGGTTGAAATGGTCAAATTCCTAGAAACACACAAACTACCTACACTGACGCAAGAAGAAATAGATCTCAACAAGCCAATTATAAGTAAAGAGTTTCAATCAGTCATCAAAAATAATCCCACAAAGGAAAGCCCAGGACCAGTCAGTTTCACAGGGGAATTTTATCAAACAATCCAAAAGGAACTAACACCAATCCTGCTCAGACTCTTCGAAAACTTTGAGAAAAAAAAATGCTATCTAACTCATTTTATGAAGCTAACATCACTCTAATATCAAAGCTATATAAAGATGCTACAAGAAAGGAAATTACAGACCAACCCCCACCCCATGAACATAGATGCATAAATTCTCAACAAAATACAAGCAATTTTCACATTAAATTTCACATTAAAGAATTATATATCACAAACAAGTAGGGTTTATTCAAGGAAAGCAAGGGCGATTCAACACAAGAAAATCAATCAACATAATACAGCACATTAGCAAATCGAAAAGGAAACAAATCAAATGATCATATCAATTGATACTGAAAAAGCATTCAACAAAATTTAGCATCTTTTCCTGATAAAAACACTTCAAAGGGTAGGTGTCAAAGGAAACTTCCTTAATATCATAAAGTACCCATAGCAAGCATATACTTAATGCTGAGAGTTTGAAAGCATTCCCCCTAAGGCTGGAAATGACACAAGAATGCCCATGGTAACCACTATTATTCAACACTGTACTAGAAGTCCTAGCTGGAGTGATTAGACAGGAGAAAGAAATAGAAGGCATCCAAAAAGGAAAGGAAGAAGCAAAACTTTCATTATTTGACATGATCCTTTACTTGGAAAATCCTGAGGAATTTATGACAAAGCTGCTTGCACTAAGAAACAAATTCAGCAAAGTGGCAGGATACAAGACTGATGTAAAAAATAGGTAATGTTTCTACATGCAAGTAATGACTTATCTGAGGAGATAGTTTAGGAAAAAAAATCCATCCAAAATAGATACCAGAAGGTGCATGGGTGGTTCAGTGGTAGAATGCTCGCCTTTCATGTAGGAGACTGGGGTTCGAATCCCAGACCATGCACCCCCCAAAAAATAAAGATACCCAATTAAAAAAATCAAGTATCTAAGAATAAGCCTAACCAGGAATGTCTAGGACTCACACACAGGAAACTACAAAACATTGCTAAAAGACATTAAAAATGACCTAAATAAATGGAAGGACATTCTGTGCTCATGGATAAGAAGGTTGAATGTTATTATGATGTCAATTCTAACCAAATAGATCTACAGATTCAACACAATACTAATAAAAATCCCAATAACTTACTTTGAAGTCTCGGAGAAGCTAGTTATCTAATTTATTTGGAAGGGAAAGAGTCCCCAAATAGCTAAAAATATCCCAAAAAAGAAGAGTGAAGCAGGAGGACTAACACTTCCTAACTTTAAATTTTACTATAAAGCCACAGTAATCAAAACAGCATGGTAGTGGCACAAAGATAGAAGCATTGAACAATGGAATCGTATTGAGAGTGCAAAGATAGACAACCAAATCTATGGAAAATTGATCTTTGATAAGACCCCCAAATCCAGAGCTGCAACAGAATAATCTTTTCAGTAATCCCTACTTTACCTTATACAAAAATTAATTTGAGATGAATTGAAGACCTGAATGTAAGTACCAGTATCATAAAACTTCTAAAAGAAAATGTAGGGAAATGTCTTCAAGATCTAGTAATGGGAGGTAGTGTCTTACACTTTATATGTAAAGCATAAGCAGCAAAAGAAAAAATAGATAAATGGGAACTCCTTAAGATCAAGAGCTTCTGTTCCTCAAAGGACTTTGTCAAAAATGTGAAGAGGCAACCAACTCAATGGAATAAAATATTTGGAAATCACATATCAGATAAATGCTTGCTATCCTGTGTACATAAAAAATTATGCAGCTCAACAACAAAAGAATAAACAACCCAATTCTAAAATGGGTTGAATATACACTTTTCTGAAGAGCAAACAAATGGCTAAAAACACATGAAGAGATGCTCATTTTCATTAGATATAAAGGAAATGCAAATAAAGACTACAATGAGATATCACTTCACATCTGTAAGAATGGCTGCTATTACACAAACAGAAAACTACAAATGTTGGAAATGATGCGGAGAAATTGGAATACTTATTCACTGTTGGTGGAAATGTATAATGGTGTAACCATTATGGAAAACAGTTTGGCAAATTCCTCAGAAATCTAAATATTGAGTTGCCCTATGACCCAGGATGCTGGTTTAAAACTATTGTGTACCCCAGAAAAGCCATGTTCTTTAATCATGATTGAATACTTTTGAGTAGGGTCTTTTTGATTAAGTTGTTTCCATGGAGATTTGTCTCTGTCCATTCAAGGTGAGTTACTTACTGGAATCCTTTAAGAGAGAACCATTTTGAGAAAAAGCTTCCGATTTGACCCAGACAAAGATGTTTGGAGATGTAGCAAGAAAATGCTTGCAGCAAAGCTGTATGAAATGAGTAGCCAGGAAAGAAAGCTAGCAGATGCCACCATGTGCCTTCCCAGCTAACAGAGAAACCCCAAATGTCACTGGCCCTTTCTTGAGTTAAGATATCTTTCTCTGGATGCCTTACTTTGGATATTTTTATGGCCTTAGAACTGTAAACTTGTAATTTAATAAATTCCCTTTTAAAAAGCCTCTCTGTTTCTGGTATATTGCATTCCAGCAGTTTAAGCAAACTAAAACACCCAGCTATAACAACACTCAGTCGATATCCAGAAGAACTGAAAGCAATGACACAACAGACATTTGCATACTGTTGTTTATAGTGTCTCTATTCACAATTGCCAAAAGATGGAAACAATCCTAGAGCCTAACAACAGACAAGTGGATAAACAAAATGTGATAAATACATACGATGGAAGATTATGCAGCAGTAAAGATGAAATGAGGTCCCGAAGCATGTGGACAATGTGGATGAAACTGGAGGACATAATACTTAGATAAATCAGACACAAAAGGACAGATACTGTATGATTTTTCTTTTATGACTCTAGAAAAGGTAATCTCAGAGATTACATTGTGCAATATAGCAGACCTAGAGGTACACAGAAGATAGAGATAGGGGAACAGCTACCCAATGAAGGTGAACTTAAATGCAAGGGAAAGGATAGAAGTGATAGTAATTAATTAGTGGGGTTATAAGTAAATTGGCATATTGAAGGTGAATATGATTGAAAGGGGATGTATAATGCCATGTATCCCACTGATTAAATCTACAATTATAAATAAGTTTTTACATGAACTATTTCAAAGATTTGATATTGGACAAAGAGTCCATAGTAGAAGGGTATGGGGGAAATTAAAATTGCATGCTATGGCCAAGAATTGACAGGAAGACATCAACAGTACCACAGCACTACCAGGGACAACAAACTGATGGAGGAACAAGTGATAACAGGCAGTTTTGATTTAATATTTGGTGAGGCTGTTTGCTTTTCTGTTGCTGTGAACCAATGAAAATTGTCTGAAAGTGAGAGTGCTGCTGATTGCACAACCAAATGAGCGTACCCTAAGACATGGTTTGCTCATGTTGGACATTATCCATGATGCCAGCAGATGGAGGGAGCTGAAAGATACAACAACTGAGAATAAGAATGGTAAAGTGTGGTACATTTCTATGATGGAATATGGCATGGCTAGAAAAAGGAAGGCCATCAAGAGGCATGCAATGAACTGAAAAACCTTGGAAATAATGTGTTGTGCAAAATAAGCCAGAAACAAAAGAAAAACTATGCTAAGGTTTCTTTCAGAAAATATGTATGAAAATTGCAGCCTAGATTGTAAGTTCTTATAGCAGCCACATTTAGTCTGAAGTTGTAAGTGTATTTCTAGATTCTGAGACACTGAGTATTTGTGTATCAACCTGCGTTTGTCTGGAACTTTGAGGAACTCTGTGACAACTAAGATCCAGAAATGGAGTGCTGCAGGCCTGAAAGTTAGCACAGCTATATACAATAACGGTTAAAGTAACTAAAAAAGAGCTCAGGTCTCAATTAGAGTTAAAAATCAAGTCAATCTTCCAGGGACTACGGTAAATCAGAATACAGGGTAAAAGATGTTGGTGTATAGACTCTAGACCTTCACATACCATCGGAGACCAAAGGCATAGAGGTTTATTATGTCTGAAATATAAATTTTCTATAACACACAATCTAATTCAACCTGTCTGGATATTTCATTTAAATAATCCAAACTCCTGGAGTCCAGAATGGGAAAAAGACCTTATAATTCTGTATACCTTAATGTAATGCCCAGATACATCTCAGACTATAATGGGCTGATAATTAAGAGTATTGGTAGAGTCCTTTGAGGATTCAAAGAACAAACATATATATATTTATATATGGAACTATTAAACTTTCCCACTGGGGAAATTCCCGTACCCTCTCAACTCCTGGGGACTCCCAAGAAAATAGATGAAGCCCTCAATTTTGAGGCTTGTCCTTATGAAGTTTATTTATGTAGTGGAGAAGCTAAGCCTACCTACAGCTATGCCTAACAATTACTTCCAGATAATCTCTTTTGTGGCTCAGAATTGGCCTCTCTCTAAGCCTAACTCTGCAAGGAAAATCCTCCCCCCGATGTAGGACATGACATTCAGGGGTGAAAGTCTCCCTGACAACATGGGGTGTGACTCCCAGTGATGAGTCTGGTCCTGGCACTGTGGGATCGACAATGTCTTCCTGACTAAAAAGGGAAAAAAAAAAAGGTGTAAGGCAATAAGGCACCAGTGGCTAAGAGAGATCAAATAGAGTCAAGAGGCTATTCTGGAAGCCACTCTTATGCAAACTTCAGTTAGATACTGCTAATTGTCATGGTTTGCAAAACCATGGTAGGCAAATGAAGGTTTACTCAACACCACTCCTGTTCACTGTTCACCCTTTTTTTTTACTATTTTTTTTTATTTTACATGGGCAGGCACAGGAATTGAACCTGGGTCCTCTGGCATAGCAGGCGAGCATTCTTACCTGCTGAGCCACTGTGGCCTGCCCCCTGTTCACCCTTAAGAACACCTGGGCTCGAACTCTATAAAAGTTTCATGCATTAAGTTTGCTTTCCTGGAACCTATAGTTTCCAAAGTTTACTAGGACAGATAAATACTGAAACCTGGAGGTACCAGCTTCTCCAAGATTATCAACTAATTATATCCCCCTATCCTTTATTCTTGACACACTTCTCGACAGGAAAATGTCAGAACAGTCATTAGGCCTAAAATTCCCTGCAGACTGGAAGAAGGATCAAAGGAGAAGGAAGAGTGATAACAGAGAAAATAGCAAATGAGCATGACTGCTAAATCATTATATTGATAATTCTTCTAGCCTCCAGTATTTTGGAGCAGCTAGAAGGAAAAATCTGAAATAGTAGAATGATAACCCATGATAAACTCTAAGGCTTTCTGTAACTACTCATTGATGTATACCTAGAAAATCATTGCTTTTTCTCTCTTTTCTTTGTATTTAGGTTGTATTTCACAACAGAAACATTTTAAAAATATTCCCATTTAGGTTAGCAGGACATGGACAGAATCTGTAAAGTTAATGAAATGAAAAGCTACTCAGAGCTTTAGTCTTATTCCCTCTGTTCATTTCTGCTTCCTCTTGCATATTCCATAAAACTTCTCCAGGTTAAAGTAAAAGCATAATACTTTGTCTATATGAGCGGGAAAGAACGCAAAGAAGACAAAACATACAATTGTTCATTTTTTGCCATCCAATTATTTAGTTTGATCATATACCTTGGTTCAACTAATCCTCTCCCAGATCTTAGTTCATGATTCAGAAATTCTCCTAAGAATATGACCACTCCTGCAGTGCTGCCTGATACAGTAAAAAGCATGTTGTCTCAGCTTATATCTGAAATGAATTTGCCTGTCCATTTGTCTTTAGCAATCTTTTTGGGGGTCTAGGGGCTATGTGCTTGCCATGGGAGGACCTTGCCACTAGATGGTGGTATTGCAAATTAATAACAGAACAGAAGCTTACTTCTCTTCAGGTGAACTCTATAGTGACTAGCTAAAATGTTAGCGATTTTTTTTTCTAAAACATAGAACTTTTGTTTGGGATGAGGAAAGGGTTGGGAGAGAGGTGCTCATAACAAATTTACACGATGAAAGCTTCGTATTTAAAATTATGAATCAAAATAAGAGAACTGGAATGTAGGTTGAACCATGGGTGGTCGCCCTAAAGTTCTGGCTAAGACGATAAACTGAGAGTTCCTTTCTAGGTAATCACAAAATATGTGCTGAATCCTATCTCAGAGCTGAGGCCAAGGGTCCTGGGTTTGTAGGTGTTTTTCAGGTATCTCTGGTGAATGTGACCCATGGCCACATTTGGGTCTGATTAGACAGAATGATGATCTTTATAGTTCTTCCAAATTTCACACGTAAATATTTCCAAATTCTTTGGCTATAAATATCATGTCAGAATTTATCCTCTCATAACCTCTCAGAGTTCTTCTACAGTGTACTCAGGACCTCTTGGTTAAATCAGGAATTTTCCAGTATGTCTGTCTCCTCACTAGACTTCGAAACTCGAGTTTGGTCGAATGCAAGGTTTAGGGGCAGTTTAGTTTCCAGTAATAAGCTCGTGACTTCAGCTCTGCCTCTGAACGCAAAGTTAAGGCTGGTCCTGCCAAAAGAAAGCGGGGACCAAAGTAATTTGCAGAAGCCTCCATTACGTTATTTTCCTCCTCATGTGTCTCCCTCTTTTTTATTTTATTTTATTTTATTTTTTATTTTTTTATTTATTGTTTTGTCTCCCTCTTAAAATAGACTCAAGAGCAAGAACACTACATGTCTGTTGTAATTTTCTTTTAATTTTTTGAAAATAATTTCTTTTACAGTAATTTTTTTTTTTTTACATGAACAGCACAGTGTTTTCAACACATAGAGCCTCAGGGTGGTCAGGAAACACTTATAAGTCAGATAAGGGACACTTATCTGGTCCTCAGTTGTTTACAGGGACCAAAGCCCAAGATAAGGCATCAGTTTTTCTTTTTGCTTTTGGTTAACAGCACCAGATATTTTTTGGCAACCAGGGATCATATTTTCTCCTCAGGTCCATCAGCTGTTCAATGTTGGTTAATACCAGACAGTATCTGGGGCCAAATGGAGGAATTCTGTTACATATATATATAAGGAATAAGTGGTCTCCCAAAATGTCATGGTAACCACTCTCTGTACCTTGTGTTAATTTATTTTCCTCTTCTCTATGTTCTACTAATTCCACACTTATCCCCAAACTACTCATTTGATTAATCTCTTTCTATCTTTTCCTACCATAGTCTTCACACCCATGGCTGGCTCCCTCCCTTTTAGTTTTCACTTGATTTGGCCACACAGGAAACCTGTGTGACGAACATAACCCAGAAGGCCAAGCTACCCCTGACTAGCCACTGCTTTTAAAAAGTTACACCTGTGCCATTTTCTATTCCTTTCAATTATAATTTCTGCAACAATTCTCAAAGAATTTTAAATTTCTCTGAAGACAGTGTACCCTACAATCAGGTAAAAACATGAATCTTCAGCAACATTTGTCATTCAAACAAAAAACCAAACAGAAGCAAAACAACTTAAACATTTTCATATACATTAAAGAATTTACCTGATATACACAGCATTATAAAGATAAAATTTTAATATGAGTGTCAACCTAATGGAACAAATATATGAAAAAAATAGCAAAAAATATCTGAAAAAAAAATCTGAAAAAAAATAGCCAAGAATTTTTTTTTTAATTAATGATAGGCGTCAAATCACAGATTCATGAAATTCAGAGAATACCAAATGTGATAGAAACTCTTCCCACAAGAAAGCACATACACACACAAACCTGGGCATATCATTTTTTTTTTTAAATGCTGAAACAAAAGACAAAGAAGAAATACTACAGTCAGTCATAGAAGAAGATCCAATGCAATTGGGAAACAGTATTATTAGCTGACATCTCATCAGAATCCAGGCAAGGCAAGGAACAATGAAGCGACATCTTTACACTGCTGAGAAAATATTTGTCATTCCAGAATTCTCTACCCAGCAAAAAACATCCTTCATAAATGAAGTAGGCATTAGAGAATTCATCGCACACAGACTTAAGCTACAAGAAATGTTAAAGGAAACTTTTCAGGCAGAAGGAATATGATAATACAAACTTGTATCTGTAAAAAGTATTGAAGAGCACTGGAAATGGGATAGATGAACGTTAAATCAATTTATTTATTTATTTTTAAAATTGGTCTAAAAGGCAACAATCAAAAGGAAAAATAGTAGCAAGGTATTCTGTGTTTATAGAAAATATAAAATAAAATGTACGACCGCAATAACACAAAGAATGGGAGGGAGAAATTGGGGATAAAGAGATATAAGGTCTATATTCTACTCATGAAATTGTGTATACTACTATTTGAAATAAGAGTCCGATTAAAGATGTATATCAAAATCATAGATCATCAACTAAAAAAAATTAAAAAGGATGTATAAATAATAGATATGTTAATAGTATGGATAAAATGGAACAATATAAAATGTTCAATTAATCCAAGAGAAAGCAGAAAAAGAGGGAAAATATGAACAAATAAAAAAATGTAGCAATATGATAGATTTTAATTCCCTCGTCTTGCTGTTTCTTCTAGAATCACTCTGATAAACCTCAATTCATGTGCACAATTAGAATAATTTAGAAAGATTCTTACATGGACACAATAAGCATTCATATGGTTTGAGATTTTCTCTTTACACAAGCATCTGAACCCATTCATCCATCCATCATTTCATCCATCCATTTGTCCATTCATCCATCTGTCCATTAATTCATCAAGCATTCATGGAGCACTTTCCATGTGCCTAGGATTGTGTTAAGGACAATGAATACATTGTTGAACAAATCAAGCACAGTTCTTTTTCTCTCAGTATTTATAAGTATCAGGCAGGCAGACAGCTGCATTAGTAATTAAAATAAGACTTTGCGAACAATGACATATACTTTCTTGACATATTCAAACATTTTTCATTCTAAACAGCTTCTTTGTGGTGCTACAAAGAAATCTCCCTTATTTGAACATTTTATTTTGATGTTTGTTGCACTGCTAAGATTAAAATATTTGAACAATGAGTGAAATAAACTAGAATGGACAGTATTGTTTGCCTACCCAGGATTCATAGCCCACTTTTACTTCCTTAATAAAGCCTGAGATTTTTCAAGTATCCAGGCCCCCTACTACCTGTATGACTCAGGGAAAGCTGAGTTTATTTCTAGCCCCAGTGTGAATCTGGATCAGTATATGCTAATCATGGGGATCTCAGTTTCATATCATGCCAGTGCCTGATTCAGGAAACTGGCTTAAACTGAACAATGCATGATATTCCATGAGTGATTACATTTCTTCAATGGGTAGATCCATGACACAATATAGTCTAAACAAACTAGAAGAGAGAAATTGGATTTCTAAAAATGAAAGAGAGACTCCCCCCCTCCAGTGGATGAAGATAAGGAAATATGTTTTTCCAGGGGAAATTGGCATCCATATTTTGGAAACAAGGTAGGGTAGCTGGTAAATAAAGTGATACATGTCCAACAGTTGACCTGAGAGATCATAGAGGGACTGGGTTTAAGTCCTAATTTTACTTTGTCTTGAGCTTTCCTTGTCTTGTGACTTACAGTTATGTGAGATTAATTTATTCATTCAATAAATAGTTGTTGAGGCTCTACTATGTGTTAGACACTCTTGTACTAGGTATACAGCAGTGAACAAAGGAGATAAAAGTCCCAGACTTCACCACACTTATGTGAACAGAAAATAAATAAGAAAATAAGGTTGGATTCTGAGAAACATTATTTTTATTATTTTTGATTGATGCTTTTGATCCCTTCCAATGGCTCTAATTTTCCATCTAGTGTCATTTTCCTCAGCCTGAAGAACTTCATTTATTGTTTCTTCCATGGCTCAGCTCTGTTTTCTCTGGAACGCTGTCCCCCAAATGTAAGCCATTCATTGCATCAACCCCAAACTGACCTCTCTCCCATTATCTCAGCTCCTTCTTCCTCTACTAAGGTAGTAAAGTACCCCCCAAACAGAAATCTGGTGTGACCCTGGAGCTCACTATGTGAGCTCTTCTCTTGGCATCGTATTCTTATACCGCTTATTGTCCAGGGTCTATAAACAGCTGCCTAATATTTTTTTGGTTCAAGGAAAAGTCCAGTAACATTTCCTCTGTTACTGCAAGAATTGGCAGAACACCTGAGTTTTAAATGGTGAATAGGAATTTGAAAGGATGAGCATTCCAGGTAGAAGAAATAGTCTCTATGTATAGTTAAAGAAGTAAGGAATACTATATTTTTTGATGCCGTAGTTGAGTATATTGGAAAAGGAGAAAAGATTATTCCTAAGAATTAAGATTGAAAACAGCTATGGCAGGTGGAAAAGCAATAGCTACATTGTGAAGGAGCTTGTAGTTGAATAAACAGACACTGCCATGTAAATCTCTTTACCCCACCCTAGTATCTCCTCAGTGTACATAGCTGATTGAATGTTCCCATCCATACTTCCACTAAAATGTAAAGTTGATGAGAATGAAACCACAATTGACTTGTTCGCTCTTATATTTCTCCAATTATTTTTTCAGCATAGGCACTTAAAACTGTTAAATGCATATGATGTGTGTGCTGGTGTACATGTTGCGTGTATTCGCATGTATATATAAATATGAGATTTGTTCCCTGCATTTAACTATTAAAAATATTACTTATAATCTCAAAGCAAAATTAAGATCCATTATTAAGTGGGTTATTTTGGGAAGTACATTTACCCTTCCAGGAAAATAATATATGACTACAAAATTTTATTTATTTTATTAAAAGTTTCAATTTTTGGCCTTCACATTGAAACTACCTCAGGGAAAAAGTTCAAAGGGATTATAATTAAGTAAAATAAATGCAAGCATAAATGTCCAACATATGTTAAGTCAATGAAACACCCATTAAAAAAAATTGCTGGTACAACTCTCTTGGTAGAACAATAATCTAGAGAGCATCACAAATAATTTAAGAAGAAACCCTATTTTGTGACCAAAAATGGTATGGTATCCAAGAGAGAAATTTCCTTTGAGAAGTAATTTTCTTCATTTTTGTCTGCCATTGTAAAATTATTGCTAGCTCCCTAGTCAAAAGACTTGGTTTTACCATATGTTTTCTAATGTACTACGAATGTGTCAGAGATGTTTCAAAAAAGCCACCTGGAACAAAGCATAGCAAATGACTAAGCTAGAAACCCAAAGGCTTCAATGGAAAAAATAATAAATATTTTAGTTCTCCTCAAGTTTGCATTGGGACATATTTGCTAGAGCATTTACCCACAGAAATAATAACACAACTTCTGATAGATCCCATCTGACTTGAATTGGATGTGTTGTACACATAGCTAAATTCTCACTAACATCTCCCATGTGATACTTCTAGGATCAGTGTGTGTGTGTGTTTTAATAAAAGTATTTGACATATTGAAATTCAGTCACTTCCCAATTAGCAGCATATACAATATTATTCTTGTAGATTAGACACAGCACATTTTAAATTTCATGAAGTGTTGTCTTATATAGTTATTTTTAGAATCTTAGGCCCTAAAATCATATTGAATAAATGCTTCTCCCATCAGTTTTGTTGGAATAAACTGTCTTTTTTATTTTAGCTCAAGCAATAGTTTGCTAAACTTTCATCCTATGAATTTTCAATGGATTTGTCAAAATTTAGTGGGCAAAATAATTCTATATAAGAACGTAAATAGAATATGTTTCCTAATTCTTGAAGGAAGTTGTCTTTATGGTCTGCAGAGTCAGAAGGAGGCAGATGCAATTTGAGAAGAAATGTTTGAGTTAGAACTCACTGACAGCAAGTAAAATATAATAACACGTGATAAATGAAGCAGAAATTTTAAAAGGGATGTAACTGAGGGATTACTTATAAGTCTGTGTGGGGATGTTATAGCCCAAGGATAAGAACATAGTCTGGCCTCTCTAGAAAGAACTAGAGACAGGTACAACAGTGACAACAACTGTGTGTGTGTGTGTTTGTGTATAGTGGTAGGTTGTACTAACCCAAACAAATGCAAGATCTTAATTTTAATTGGAGTTCCTGAGGGTGCAAACCCCCATTGTTTGCCTTTATTGGACCTTTTGAAGATGTTTTTAGTTAAGATGTTGCCCATCTGAATGAGAGTAGGCAGTAATCTAGATTACAGGAGGTCTTATAACAAAGAAAACCAAGGGGAGGAGTCAGAAACTTGAAGTTATGCAAACCGGAAGAGAAAGGAGAGGATATCACCATTTGATTGACTTAAGATATATAAGCCAAGTATCCCAACATCAAGTATCCCAACAGCTAGTATGCAGAATACTGCTGATTTCTGGGACAAAGAATGGCCTTGCCAGTACCTTGGTTTTGGATTTTGAGCATCAAAGTCATGACCCAAAGTATTACTATTGCTAAGCCAAAGCTGGTTGTGGTATTTGTTATAATGATCTGGCAAACTAAGACATACATGTACACATACCCAAATATAATAATGACATTAAAATACAACGGAAGCTTATTTCTCTCTATCTCTATCTCTATCTCGCCAGATTATTTTTCTCTACTTTTCAGTATGTGTATTTTTGTACCCTACTCTCAATTTTGTTTTTTTCATGGGCAGGCATAGGAATCGAACACTCTCAAATTTTTATAAGCCCAAGAGATACACCTGAACTAAAACTGGAGTCCCTTAGTCCTAATTCTAAATTCTGGCAAAACAGAAACAACAAACAAACAAAAAACTGATTAGTGCAGCTTGGGGGCAGGTTTCTATCTTCATTTTAATTCCTAACATAATCATTAATTTTGAATGCTCTATTGTGTTATTTATGTCATTGCCTTGCATATAAAAACTCGATAGGACAGGGGAATTTTATCAAACATTCCAAGCAGAACTAACACCAATCTTGCTCTTATGTTTCCAGAACATTTAAGAAAAAGGAACAGAACCTATCTAATTTTATGAAGCTAATATCCTAATACCAAAACAGGGCAAAGATGCTATAAGAAAGGAAAACTACAGGCCAATCTCCCTAATGAACATAGATGCAAAAATTCTCAACAAACTACTAGCAAATCAAATCTAACAACACATTAAAGAATTATACACCACGACCAAGTGGGGTTTATACCAGGAATGCCAATAATGGTTCAACACAAGAAAATCAATTAATGTAATACAGCACATTAACAAATTGAAAGGAAAAAAATCACATGATCACCTCAATTGATCCTGAAAAAGCATGTGACAAAATTCAACATCCGTTACTGATAAAAACACTTCAAAAGACAGGAATCAAAGGTAACTTCCTCAGTATGATAAAAGGAATATACGAAAAACCAATATCCAGCATCGTACTCAATGAAGAGAGACTGAAAGTTTTCCCCCTAAGATCAGGAATGAGACAAGTATGCTCTCTGTCACCATTGTCATTCAACATTGCACTAAAAGTTCTAGCTAGAGCAATTTGGCAGGACAAAGAAATAAAAGGCATTCAAATTGGAAAGGAAGAAGCAAACCTGTCATTATTTGCAGATGACATGATACTATACTTGGAAAATCTTGAGAAATCTACAACAAACTTACTTGAGCTAATAAACAAATTTAGCAAGGTGATGGGATATAAAATTAATGTGCAAAAATCAGTAACATTTCTATACATAAACAATGGCCTAAGTGAAGAGTCAGTTGACGAAAAAATTCTATTCAAAATAGCAACTAAAAGAATCAAATACCTAGGAATGAACATAACTAGAGATGTAAAGGACTTATATACAGAAAACTACATAACATTACTAAAAGAAATCAAAGAAGGTCTAAATAGGTGGAGAGATATTCCTTGCTCATGGGTAGGAAGGTTAAATATAGTTAAGATGTCAATTCTATCCAAATTGATCTATAGTTTTGATGCTGTACCAGTCAAAATCCCAGCAACCTACTTTGAAGACTTGGAAAAGTTAGTTACCAAATTCATCTGGAAGGGAATGAGACACCGAATAGCTAAAAGCATCCTAAAAAGGAAGAAGAAAGTGGTAGGATTAACACTTCCTGATTTTAAAACTTATTGTAAAGCCTCAGTGGTCAAAACAGCCTGGTACTGGCACAAAGAGAGAAGTATTGACCAATGGAATCAAATCAAGAGTTCAGAAATAGACTATCAAATCTATGGTCAACTGATTTTCGACAAGGCCCCCCAAATCCATTGAACTGGGACAAAATAGTCTTTTCAACAATTGAGCAAAGGAGAACTGAATATCGATAGCAAAAAAAATTAAAGCAACCCTTACCTTTCACCCTATACAAAAATTAACTCAAAGTGGGCCAAATACTTAAATATAAGAACTCACAGAAAATGTAGGGAAACATCTTCAAGACCTAGCAATAGGAGGTAGCTTTCCTAAACTTTACATCCAAAGCACAAGCAACCAAAGAAAAAATAGATAAATGGGAACTTCTCAAAAAAAATGCTTCTACACCTCAAAAGACTGTCAAAAAGGTGAAGAGGCAGCCAGCTCAGTGGGACAAAATATTTGGAAATCATACATCAGACAAAAGTTTGAAATACTGTATACATAAAGAAATAATACCATTCAACAACAAAAGAACAAACAACCCAATTATAAAATGGGCTAAAAATAAGAATAGGCATTTTTTTGAGAGCAGATACAGATGGCTCAAAACCACATGAAGAGATTCACATTTTCATTAGCTATAAGGGAAATGCAGATCAAGACTACAATGAAATACCACCTCACACATATAGAATGGCTGCTGTTAAGCAAACAGAAAACTACAAATGCCGGAGAGGATGCGTAGAGATTGGGACACTTATGAACTACTGGTAGGAATGTATAATGGTACAGCCACTATGAAAGACAGTTTGGTGGTTCCTTAGGAAACTAAATATAGAGTTGTCCTATGACCCAGCAATACCACTACTTGGTATATACTCAGAAGAGCTGAAAGCAATGCCACAAACAGACATTTGCACACCGATGTTCATAGCAGCATTATTCACAATTGCCAAAAGATGGGAACAATCCAAATGCCCATCAACATATGAGTGGATTAACAAAATGTGGTATATATATATATATAATATATATATATACCACATTTTGTATATATATATATATATATATATATATATATATATATATATATATATATATATATATATAATGGAATAAAATGCAGCAGTCGGATGAAATAATGTTCCAAAGCACATAACAAGATAGATGAGCCTTGAGGACATAATGCTAAGTGAAATAAGTGAGACACAAAAGGATAGATACTGTATGACTCCATTTTTATGACCATGGCAAAGGTAAAATTCTAGACTTATAATACAGAATATAGGGGAGTTAGACATACATAGAAGCCAGAAATGGGTGAACGGTTAGCTAATGAGATTGAATTTAACTATAAAGGAATAAATAGAAGTGAAGGCAGCTCTCTAGTGGGTCTGTAAGTAATATTACCATATTGAAGGTGAACAAGATTGAAAGGGGTTATATAGACCTACGTGTCCCACTGATTAACAGTAGAAATATAAATAAGTTCTTGCAAGAACTACTTCAAAGTTATGATTGGTGTACAAAAAAGTGTTTAAGTCCAGGGTACTGGGGGAAAACTGCTATTGCATGTTTAACAGGAAAACATCAGCAGTACCACAGCAACGGCAGGGATAAATGATGGGCGGAGGGATTAAAGTTAAGGGGAGATTTAGATTTCCTGTTTGGTGAAGGTGTTTTTATTGGTTATCTTTCTCTTGGGAATAATGAAATTATCTAAAACTGAGAGTGTTGATGGACTGTGGCCTTTGGGCACTATACATGATGCCTAATGAATGCAGGTGGCTTAAGGATGCACCGACTGAGATTTAGATTGGCGAAAGATGGTGTATACTTATCAATGAATGTTGTGCAGCTACAAAAAGAAATAAATTAATGAGGCATGTAATGATGTGAATGAACTTGTGGGACATTTGTGAGGCAAAATAAGCCAAAAATGAAAGGTCAATTATTGTATGGTCTCCTTTAGAAAATGCTTATAAGAAAACAGGGGCCTAGATTGTAAGCTTTTAGAACAGATACATTAGTCTGGAGTGGTAATTATTATTTCTGAATTTTGAGAGGCTGTTTTATACATGTATAACCTGGTATTTAGAGATAAGAATGGAGCTGATGCTGTCAGGATTAAGGTAATTCAGAACACAGGTGGAAGGAAAACATTGTCTATATTTTAGAACCACACCTACTCTTTGAGACCAAAGGAAGAAAGTTTTATTGTGTCCAGAACCTAAATTTTCTGTAGCACATAATCTAACTTAACCTATCTGGATAGCTTATTTGAACAATTGAAACATAGGGAGCCCAGGATAAGAATGAGCACCTTTAATCTTGTATAGCTTAATGTGATGCCTGGCTACATCCTAGAATAGAGTAAGCAGATGATCAAAACATATTGGCAAAGTCCCTTGAGTGATGGGAGAAAAAAATGTGGAACTATTAAATTTTAGTATCAGGGAAACCCCTAATACTGTGTCAAATATTAGGGGCACCCAAATCAATAGACCAAGCCCTGGGTGGCTGCCGTGGCTCAGCAGGCAGAGCTCCGACCTGCCGTGCTGGAGGTCTGGAGTTCGATCCCTGGTGCCTCCTGCCCATATGCAAATTAAAAAAAAAAAAAATAGACCAAGCCCTTGATCTTGAGGCTTACTCTTGTGAAGCTTATATATGTAGCCAAGAAGCTTAGCCTCCCTATAGATATGCCTAAGAGTTACTTCTGGAGGACCTCTTGTGTTGCTTAGATGTGGCCTCTCTCTCTCTAATCCCAACTCTACAAGCAAAATCATTGCCTTCCCCACTACATGGGACATGACATACAGGGGTGAAAATCTCCCTGGTAGCATGGGAGATGACTCCCACAGATGACTCCCACAGATGAGTCTGACCCTGGCACCATGGGATCAACAATGCCATCCTGATGAAAAGGGGGAAAAGAAATGTAACTAATGAAGTATCAGTGGCTGTGAGAGTTCAAATAGAGTCGAGAGGCTACTCTGGAGATCAATCTTATGCAAGCTTCAGTTAGACATTGCAGCTATCATAACTTGCCAAATCCCAATCAAAACAATTCCAGCCAATCCTAAAGAACACCTAGGGCAATATATGAGTCTACAAAGGTTCCATGCATTAGGGTAACTTTTCAGAATCCTACAACCTCCAGATGGTCCCTGGACCAGATAAGTCCTGAAACCTAGAGGATCCAACCTCTCCAGAGAATCAGCTAGTTCCATCTCCCTGCCCCATATTACTGACAGCCCCTTCCAACATGAAAAGGTTGGAATGGGCATAGCCCAAATATCCCAAAAAATGGGCCAGAAAGATCAAAGGTGATGGTGGAGTTATACAGAGAAGATAGGATTTAACAACTGAATATGATTTCTGAATCATTAAATTGATATTTCTTTTGGTCTCCAGTATCTTAGAGCAGCTAGAAGTAAAAATCTAAAATAGTGGAATTGTAAACCATACCAAAGTCTGAAATCTGTTCTACAACTAATTGTTGTGCTGTGCTTTGAAATTTATTGTTTTTTTTGTATATATGTTATTTTCCACAAAAAAGAAAAAAAGTTAATTGTGATGATAAAAAAATATTTATTCTTTCTAACCTCCTATGTTCTGGAGCAGCTAGAAGGAATAATCTGAGATGATGGTATGGTAGCCCGTGACAAACTCTGGAATCTGCCCTATAACTGCTTGATGAAGAGTGCTTTGAAAAATATTGCTCTTTTTCTTTCTTTGCTTTGTATGTATGTATGTTATAATATACAATAAAAAAAAGTTTTTAAAAAATTCGCTCTTTAAAACCTTCTCGACCGAAAGGGGGAAGACTGAAATGAGACAAAGTGTCAATGGCTGAGAGATTCCAAACAGAGTTGAGAGGTTATCCTGGAGGTTCTCCTCTTACGCATTAAGTAGATATCACTTTGTTATTCAAGATGTAGTGGAGAGGCTGGAGGGAACTGCCTGAAAATGTAGAGCTGTGTTCCAGTAGCCATGTTTCTTGAGGATGATTGAATAATTATATAGCTTTCACAATGTGACTGTGTGATTGTGAAAACCTTGTGTCTGATGTTCCTTTTATCTACCATGTCAACAGACAAATAGAACATATGGAATAAAAATAGGGGGAACAAATGTTAAAATAAATTTAGTTTGAAATGCTAGTGATAAATAAAAGCGCGGGGTAAGGGGTATGGTATGTCTAATCTTTTTTTATTCTGTTATCGTTTTATTTGTTTTTCTGTTGTCTTTTTATTTCTTTTTCTGAATTGATGCAAATGTTCTAAGAAATGATGAATATGCAACTGTGTGATGATATTGAGAATTGCTGATTATATACATAGAACAGAATGATATTTAATGTTTTTGTTTGTTCTTAAATTTTTTAATTAATAAATAAATAAAATTTAAAAAATTCACCCTTTAGATGCACAAAACTGCAAATGATCATGAGCATGTGCCTACCAAAAACTCCTACCCAGCG
>PVIY010016063.1:20310-52535 GCA_004026745.1 Myrmecophaga tridactyla
TTTTATTTGTTTTTCTGTTGTCTTTTTATTTCTTTTTCTGAATTGATGCAAATGTTCTAAGAAATGATGAATATGCAACTGTGTGATGATATTGAGAATTGCTGATTATATACATAGAACAGAATGATATTTAATGTTTTTGTTTGTTCTTAAATTTTTTAATTAATAAATAAATAAAATTTTAAAAATTCACTCTTTAGATGCACAAAACTGCAAATGATCATGAGCATGTGCCTACCAAAAACTCCTACCCAGCGAAATTTTGAGGGTGGGTCAATTTCTTGTTAGAGGGAGATAAATACACATAAAGAAAGTCTGAAGGAGAGAGAAAATCTCTAAAATAAAATAAAATAAAATAAAATAAAATAAAGTAAAGTAAAGTAAAGTAAAGTAAAGTGAAGTAAAGTAAAATAAAATAAAATAAAATAAAAAACCTCAATAGGACACAGTCACAAATAACTATTTTATTTACAATTGTGAGGTAGTTTATGACATTGCTTTGAGTAATCTGCAGAATTATACAAGATAATCTATATCATATACCAGGGATACCATCAAATCTTTGAGACTCTGGAAATCAATTTATATCAGCAGAGCCATTAGAACATACAAATCTGAGGAAGAAAGTTGTAAATCACCCTGTGAGACAAAAGTTTTCAATCATCCCAAATACGGAGTGAGGATACAGATAGCAGTGCAGTAGGTAGTGGAAAAAGAAAGTCATAAACAGCATAGTGACTGAAACAGTCATGCATATTTTCTTCCATTTTCCTTCTATGAAATTCACCCTACAATTATTTTTTTCTAAGAACTGTTAGTAAAAGTTAAAATTGCTACTTGGTTTTAGGGCATACTGTAACTAGATGAGATTGTGGCTGAACTAGAAGAATAATTAACATCCATCTATGATGGACATGACAAAGAAGAGGACCTCTTATCATCCAGTGTTGGAAGAGGATGTGAACATTTTCATCTAAAAAGTAGTTGTAACTTATAGAATTCAAAACATTGTCACTATTCTGTGTCATAATGGTTAATTATATGTAAAGGTGTGACATGGATCCTGAGAAGTAACTCTCTACCTGTAATGAGCTTGTTTGAAGAATGCAGAAGCAATATTTCTTTCCCTACTTTGGTTCTCCTTCAGTGTGGTGGACACTACTGTTTTCTTATTTAATAGTCATTCTACCTTTGTCCTCCCTAAGTCAGCCACGGTGTCTAGAATCAGGTGGGGTTGGCAGCAGGGGGGAATGAGCAGGAGCGCATCTCGTGACCTCGATGCAACAAAATGGAGGCAAAACAAATATACTAGGAATGATGGCTCCAGAGAATGTTAAGAACCTTTAACGTTGATAAGAAAATTGATATAGTAGACCAAGTCTGGGATAGTTTACCTCCAGACCTCCTGAATGAGATCATAACACAGTATTGTAAAACATTATTATTAATCATTTTGGGCTGAGTATTCCTATTCTTGAATCTAAACATGTCTTGACATATCCAAGTAAGACTTTTTAATTCAAACTGGTTTCCACTTTAAGGACATTTAGTCTTTTTGAATTTAATATGCCACCTTATCTGCCAGACCTCCCTTAACCAACCAATACAAATAACAGCCCTTCCCTGACATTCACAATAGCAGCTTTATTAGTAACAGTCAAAAAGTAGGAAAAAATTTAAATAGCAAATTTTAAAAATATCCAAATTGTCCCTGTCAAAATTTTTAATGCTTCTTAATTTCAAAGGGAAAAGCAATAGTCTCACAGTATAGAGACCTCATGGACAGCACCTTAACCAAATGACCAAACACTGGAATAAATGGACATTACATGTCTCCAGGAAAAGTACATTATCACTCCTGTGATGGTCCTGCCAAAAATCATGATCTGAGCACAATCCTGTGAAACATTAAACAACCCTAAATTCAGTTACAAAAAACCTGTTGTGTATTCCTCAAAAATTCCAAAGCCAAAGAAGAGACTTAGGAAAAGAGGCTAAGGAGATATGCTAACTAATTGCAATCTGTGATCCTGGAATAGATGATGGGCTGGAAGGAAAATAAATATAGCACATTATTAGGACAACTGACAAAATTTGAATAGGGATTGGGGAATTGGCGAACAGTACTGGATCAGTGTTATATTTCCTGGTTTTGATAATTGTAGTGTCCTTATAGAAGAGTGTCCCTGTTTTTAGGCAATATACCTAAAGTTTTGATGGTGCAGAGACTTAATATCGCCAGCTTACCCTCAAAGAGTTCAGGATAACCTTTCTTGAAATTGTATAAAAATAAAACAACAGATAATAGCCTTCACTCAGGTACCACTTAGCCAGCTTTTTTGACCTCCCAGTCTGATGTAGATGCTGTGTATCCCACAGTCAGCTGTATGTGTCTCTACTTAACATCCTTCACACAGTATGATAATCAATGATTTGCTCCTTTTTCTAGGGACTCAAAGCCGTTTGAGGTCTGAAGATGTGTAATATTTGATTTTGTATCTTAGATTATAACAGAGCATGTTCAGTTAGGGCCCAAATAAATGATTACTGAGTAAGCATCTATAGATGTATATATTTAAAAGAAATACCACTGTGCATGAAGAAGGAAAACTGGCTACCATTAATGAAAGGGATTGTAAAACTACAATTTTATGCAGCTAACAAAATCATTTATCTGACTACTATTTAAGCTGACCCTTTGATTAATTTTAGAAAACCAAGTAGTGTAAACTGAAACACATTTAAAGTTCAAATTTTTACAGTCACTGATTTGTTCACTATTGACCCCTTTAAGATATTTGAAAACAGAATATATGTGATTTTTAAAAAAGAGAGAGAGAAAAGTGTACATAGGGAAACATAGCACTTAAATTTCATGGCTTCAATTTAGCTGTTTACTTAGTAGGAAAGACAAAAAATCCCTTTTCCTTTCCATCTCCTTAAAAGTCCATACCTCAGTGCAAGAGTGTCTTGTTTTCTCAGGCCTGCCTGTAGGCACATTTACAAAATGTACTTATGGATTTAATTGGCAACTGTTTTTTAGGCAGAGTAGACTGTGCTTAAATTTTAGCTGCGTTTTTTTTTCCTTTTAATGTTTACTTAATTTTTTTATATTTTAGGTATCTTACTACTAGAAATACTGTTAGAGGGACATTTTTATACCCCATAACTGAGTTCTGTTTTCATTTAGACAGACTATCTCTCCAGCCCTTTTTCTCACTCCTCCCCAGATGGAGTCATCTCACTTGAGGAATAAGTTTGGCATTCCCAATAACTCTGCATGGCTGCCTTCCCACAGGGAGAACACATTCTCTCTGTTCCTCCAGGAACTGGCTGCCAAGCTCACCCAGTTGAATCTGCTAGATCTGCGTGGGTAATTTAAACTAATTCAGTGGTTTAGTAGGCAGGTATAAATGGCTTTCACTGTAAGCAAAGTGGCTTTTATCAGTAAATAAGGTGATAATTGGGTATCATCTGCCACTCTTTTGTTTCATTTCTCCATTATTTTTCAAAATTCTAATGGGGAAGGAGGGTGATATGTATTGGGTACTCCTTTGGACCTCAATGCAGTGAAGTGAGACTGATTTTTTAAATATTTTTAGTTCCAGTAAAGTGTGGTGGCAGAACCATCCTAATTGCTATTTTAAAGCTATCCTAAATACTATATTCTGAGTTCTTTATTCAGAATGGACCCTCTTACAACAAAAAGGAAGTTAAAGAGGAGAATGTCAATGTGAAGGCACTTCCCAGTACTCATATATGAAGCAAATCTATACAGTTTCCACATGAAATTAGCTTTACTCTTAAATTCTAGAGATTAATATGCTGAGACTCTTTCATTTTTATCTAGACGCAAGTGAGATAGTAATCCCTTATCAGAAGCTGTATTTCCTGGCATTCCAAAGACTCTCTAGAACAAATAAGATCCTAAGGATAGAATTTTCCATGGTATTTTCCCAGAAATTTTTGTATGGGCCTCATGAAAAAAAAGGTGGAGTACTGAGAAATTTTGAGTTACACAGTATTAATCAGATGTTTCTATTGTAATCCATTATTCTGTAAATGCTCATTGTGAACCTCTGAGAGGATGCTGGCGTGTGTGAGCCCTGTTCACTTTGGGAATGTTTGTCCTAAGAGATTTTTCTTGGTTGTAATTATCAGAAGTAAAGAGAGAGGTTAGCAGAATTGCTGTTTCCAGCAGGAACACACGGCATAAGGGTAACATTTGCTGGAGTTACTTCAGATCCGGGGTGTGGACGTTGGTTTCTGTAGCTAACAACACTATTTTATCAGTTTTCCAAGGGATGGTCAGGCTCTAGGGGATTCATTAATGCTAAATAAGTTTACAGGAAACAGATTTGTAAACCAGAATGCCAACTTATTCACTTATGCTGAATAACGGCACCGTGCTATGTAACAGAATACTTGCATCAGCTGGCAAGTACACGCTCCTTCCCCGTGAAAAAGTCTTCTCGGGAAATTAAAATAAGATCAGATGGTGTTTGTGATGATTCAAGAGGCAACACAAAGGGAATTGGATGATATTAGGGGATGCTGTGTTCACGGGGCCATAGACTGATGCAATCTTCTGCATTTTAGGTTTATACCTGTCAAGAAGAACCCCAGCGAACAAGCAGCAAGCACTTTTTCTGCATCATTGCTGAACAAGCACTGACGGATTTTAGCGCTTACTTTTTTGTTTAAACCAATATCCCTTATCCTCTAACAAAAGATTAGGCCATAACATTTCTTTATATGGGTATTTCACACAATTAATTACATTCTAGCTAATCTTTCCTTACTTACATTTCTGATGGCCATCTCTCCGGCGGGAGTTTGGGAAAGTTCCATAGGCTTCTTGCTGAATATGAGACCTAGTTGTCTCCTCATGAAGACATATAAAATACCCTCTCAGGGAGAGTTACTTCTACAAATGGCTAATCACATTTGTTTTGTGTTCAATGATGTCAGCTTCAATTCACAAGGTGACGTTAATGGACAAATTCACACATTTTACAAGACTTTGTGTTTAAGAAGCAGGATCTTACACTGCAGCCTATCTCACTAAAATAATTTCTCTGTGACTGCTTGGTGTTGAGATTTCACAGCAAAATAAGTTTGAAAAAAAAAAGTCACAGCTGAGGCATACAAAACTGCAAAGACTGGCAGCTGGTAATACTTGATTATTCAGGAAAGGGCCTATTTATAAGCTGTCTGCCTTATACCAGGCATTGTACTCGGCTTAGGGTTATAGAGATGAATAAGATGTACGATGTAACTCTAAAAGTATATGGAATATTGATCAGAACTTGTTTTCATGCCAAGCAAGTGGCCACCTATGTATTACCCATTCATTTCTGAGAGTACCAGAAATGCAATTGTTTCCTGCAAAAATCCTCCAATGCTAGTTGATTCTTCACATCCTTCCATTAGCGTTTTTATCATTTTATAACAAAAAAAATTACTTTGAGTTTAATGCAAATATACCTGAAAATATTTACTTTGCTGTTAGTCATGAGAAGGCTGAAAGAAAGAGAATAAGTGAGTGCTGACTCACCAAGACACTGTTTGGACTGATATTGAACTGAATGTCCTCAGACTTCAATTCTACTCGATCCTAACTCTGCTCTTTGAGTTGGGTATATGTGGACCTCATTTTTCTTATTTAAATAGGATGCTTATCACTCAGATGGCTATGGGTGTAGGCAGATAACCTAAAGTTTGAACTGGGATGGGGATAAGAGATTGAAGAATTGTTGGGGATTGCGGCACTAATGAGCCAAATATAAACTAGATAGTTTATAAGATTATTTCTAGTCAGCTTAGCAGTACCCATTCATTTGGTATCATGTTAAATCCTGTTTTCTAAAGTTTAGGAGAAGGTTCACAGGTTAAATGTGATTTCCAGGAAGAAAGACAAAGAGTCTATATTATGTCATACACATACTTGCACTTGATCTATCTACTATCACATAATGTTGTCATAGAGATGGGGAAGGATTAGAGAACACAAAGCCATTAAAATTTAGAATTGGGAATGTTTTAGACATAGAAAGTCCTTTATCTCATTTTATGGAAAAGAAAACTGAGGTCTGGAATGAATAAATAACGTATTTAGGTCTCAGATTGCTAGTAGCTAAGCAAACACCAATACTTCAGACTTTTATTGGGTCCATTTCCCCATTACTTCTGCTGTCTTCTATAATATGCAAATATTGAGAATTATAGGGGTCTTGTGATTGTCTAGTTCAAATTCTTCATTTTTTTTTAAGAAAAATTCTTTACTTTTCATTGAATAATCATTTTTAAAGAGAAAAATACTACTTTTAAAGAGAACGTAATATAATTATGTCAAACAATACATGTATATAATTGAGTTTTAAAACAGATATAATATCCGACATTTTGAATGTATTTCTTATACTCTTGAGCAATTGTGCTGGTTTGAAAGGATGTATGCACCCTAGAAAAGTCATGTTTTAATCCTAATCCCATTTTGTAAAGGCAGCCCTTTCTTCTAATCCCTGCTCAATACTGTATGTTTGAGACTATAATTAGATCATATCCCTGGAGATGTGACTCAATCAAGAGTTGTTGTTAAACTGGATTAGGTGGATACATGTCTCCACCTATTCTGAGAGAAGCAGAGAATCCACCAGCCAGTGACCTTTGGAAATGAAGTAGGAAAACACCTCTAAGGGAGCTGCATGAAAGGAAGCCAGGAGAGAAAGCTAGCAGGTGATGCTGTGTTCGCCACATGCCTTTCCAGATGAGGCAGAAACCCTGAACCTTTTCACCATGTGCCTTCTCACTTGAGAGAGAAAGAGACCCTGAACTTCATCAGCCTTCTTGAACCAAGGTATCTTTCTCTGGATGCCTCAGATTGGATATTTCTGTAGACTTGTTTTAATTGGGACATTTTCTTGGCCTTAGAACTGTAAACTAGAAACTTCTTAAATACCCCTTTTAAAAGCCATTCTGTTTCTGGTATATTGTGTTCTGACAGCTAGCAAACTAGATTTTGGTACCAGAGAGTGGGGTACTGTTGCATTTTGCAAATACCAAGCATGTTGGAATGGGTTTTTAAATGGATAAGAGGAAGATTTTGGAGGAGTTGTGAGCAACTTGATAGAGAAGGCCTAGAATGCTTTGAAGAGACTGTTGGTAGAAATGTGGACTCTAAACATACCTCTGACCAGGCTCTACACAGAAATGAGGCATGTGTTATTGTAGACTGGAAGGAAAGTGATCCTTGTTTTAAAATAGCAGAGAATCTGGCAAAATTGACTAGTGGCTTTGACTGGAAGGCATATTTTATTTATTTATTTATTTTTAATTAATTTATTTATTTTTAAATTTGCATATGGGCAGGAGGCACCAGGGATTGAACTCCAGACCTCCAGCACGGCAGGTCGGAGCTCTGCCTGCTGAGCCACGGCAGCCGCCCTTTTTTCTTTTTCTTTTTTTTTTTTTTTTTTTATGGAAGGCATATTTTAAAAGCCAGGAACCTGGATATTTAGCAGAAGAAATTTCCAAATTAAACTGGAAAGTGCAGCCTGGTTTCTCCTAGCAGCTTATAGTGAAATGCTACAGGAAAGAGATAAGCTGAGAACTGAACTCTTGGGTACAAAGAAAGCAGAAATTGACGTTCTAGAAATTCTGGGCTTCCAGGAGGGAAGATCACAAAGAATGGTAACCCATATGAGGATTTGGCCAAATATGAAACCAGTCAGCCATTTCAGAGATAGCCAGGATTGGACATGGAGCATCCAGGAAGGATTTGTGGAAACTCCTTATGTCTGATGGGCATAATCCAAGGCTACTGCATGGAAAGCCAACAAGAGTGCTGTGGGACCTGTATGAACAGAGCTGCTGCCAGTCTGGACTGGGGGGTTCAGTGAAGGGACACATTGTGGGAAAAATTATTTCAGAGGCAAAACCATGGAGGCTGAAGTCTGAAGTCAAGAAGACTTGGGCCAGGAGTGCAGACCCATCCAAGCCCATGGAGAGGGTGAGTTTGACCCAAAGGCAGAGGGTGGGCCTTCCACCTTGCCGCAGTGGAAGAGTCATGCCACCTCAGGCCTTAGAGAGGGTGAAGCACATCCCTTGGGGGTTGGGGAGAGCCTGGCTGCCACCACAGAGAGGGGTTGAGCGTGTGTCCCAGAGATGGCAGAGAGCCTGGGTGCAGCCCCAATGCTTGGAGAGGGTGGACCCAAGAAAAAGGTGGTGTTCTAGTTTGCTAGCTGATGGAATGCAACACACCAGAGATGGATTGGCTTTTAATAAAAGGGGATTTATTTCATTAGTTCTTCAGAGGAAAGGCAGATAACTTTCAACTAGGTTCTTTCTTACATGGGAAGTGACAGGGTGATCTTTGCTGGCCTTTTCTCCAGGCCTCTGGGTTCCAACAACTTTCCCTGGGTGATTTTTTTTTTCTGCATCTCCAAAGGCCTGGGCTGAGCTGTGAGTGCTGAGATGAGGTATGCTGAGCTGCTTGGGCTGTGCTACGTTGAGTTCTCTCATGTAAGCACCAGCCAATTAAATCAAACATCATTCATCACACCTCTTAGCTGACTACAGATGTAATGAGCAACAGATGAGGTTCATGTACTATTGGCTCATGTCCACAGCAACAGAACTAAGTACCTTCACCTGGCCAAGTTGACAACTGAATCTAAGTACCACAGGTGGTCTCCTCAATATCCCCCAAGGTTGCATTTGGACAGAGGCAGACCTCTGCGTAGGCCCTTGGAAAGGGTGGGACTGCTGCTTTCAGAAGCCCCAAAAATAAATGACTCTCAGACTTTGAAATCTTATGGACTTTGCCCTGTGGATTTTTGAAAGTGTATGGGTCCGGTGACCCCTGTGTTCCTTCCTCCCTGTAGAAATGGGTATATGTATCTCTGCTGGTTTGAAATGATGTATGTACCCTAGAAAAGCCATGTTTTAATCCTAATCCCATTTTGTATAGTCAGCTGTTCCTTCTAATTCCTATTCAGTATTGTATGTTTGAAATTGTAATCAGATCATCTCCCTGGAGATATAATTTAATCAAGAGTGGTTGTTAAGCTGGATTAGGTGACGACACGTCTGCACCCATTTGGGTGGGTCTTGATTCATTTCTGAAGTCCTATAAAAGAGGAAATATTTTGGAGAATGAGGGTGATTCAGAGAAAGCAGAGCAGAATGACATAGCCACGAAAAGCAGAGTGCACCAGCCAGTTACCTCTAGAGATGAAGAAGGAAAATGCCTCCTGGGGAGCTTCATGAAACAGGAAGCCAGGAGAAGCAGCTAGAAGATGATGCTGTGTTCACCATGTGCCCTTCCAGATGAAAGAGGAACTCTGACTGTGTTCACCATGTGCTGTTCCACTTCAGAAAGAAACCCTGAACTTCAGTGGCCTTCTTGAACCAAGGTATCTTTTCCTGGATGCCTTAGATTGGACATTTCTATAGACTTGTTTTAATTGGGACATTTTCTTGGCCTTAGAACTGTAAACTAGCAATTTATTAAATTCTCCTTTTTAAAAGCCATTCCATTTCTGGTGTATTGCATTCTGGGAGCTAACAAACTAGAACAACAATTATTTTTAATTCTAAGAAAATTAAACTATTTACATTTCACTTACAGTGAGCAATAAAGAGACATTTCATTAATAAGTTTTCTCTGATATATGATCCAATTATATTAATATTTCTGATGCCTGAGGCAATATCTAAAGGTGCAATATGCCAGTTATGTTCAACAACTCTACATTAAGTCCTATATAATTGATACCAGACAAAAGTGGTGAGTTTTCTGCCTGATGCACTCAAATGACCAATTCTGGAGATACTGGGGTTTCAAAGAGAGAAAGAGTTTATTGTTAGGCACAAAGCAGATCAGACAGTCTATCAAACTTAAAGCTGTCTCCCCAAACTACAGTAATTCTGATAGCTTTATAGTATCAAAAGATGGGCAGGTTTTAGGATAATGAGCACAGTGGCCCCAGGTGATGTAATTAGAGGTCGTCTAATTATTGAGCAAGCACAGATTGATTGCATGCTTAGTCACAAAACATTATAAAAGAAAAGGTAGCCTTGATATTATGATGGGCATGATTTTTAGTATTATAGTGAGGTATAGGTCACTTATATGTTAAAGTTTGAGTTACTGTACATGTGAGACCCATTTTGGTTAGATCCAGTTTTGGTTATCAAGATAACTTTGGAATTGGGGTTGGTTAATTCTGGGCTGACCCAAGAGCCTTGATTAATAAACATTAGGGGTTTTTTTTAGTGATCATAAGACTCTAAAGTAAAAAAAAAAAGAAATGGATAAAATCAGTGCAAATGAAGGTTAGTTACAAGGTTTTTACAGTCACAAGGACGTAAGATAAAGGCTGTACAATCATTATCAGGGCTCAAAGTAGTTGGAATACAGTTCAGAGATTTCAGTTATTTACTCTACTTTAATATACCAGAAAGTAAAAAAGGAATATCTATATAATGATTCAGTAATCATGGTCATCCCTTAATCCTAACTTCTTGGTTACACCATGTTTTGGTTTACTAAATGCTGCTAGGATGCAATATACGAGAGATGAAGTGGCTTTTTACTGAAGGGAATTTATTACATTACAAGTTTACAGTTTAAGGCCATAAAAATGTCCAAACTAAGCAGCCAGAGAAAGATTCCTTCACTCAAAGAAGGCCTATGTCTGTCTCATGGGATGGCATGTGGCTGACAGCTGCTAATCCTTGTTCCCTGTTTCATTGCTTCTAGCTTCTGATGCCAGTGTTTTCCTCTTCAAGCATCTGTGGAACCTCACTTAGCATCTCTGGGACACAACTCTGGGTTCTGGCTTGCTTAGCATCTCATAGGAAGGCACACAACAACATCAGCTGGGCTCTGCATTTTCAAATATCCGTATCTAGTTATCTGCTCTCTTTATTAGCATGTCAAACATCTTCAAATGTGTCTCTTTCAGCTCTCAAGCAACTCTTCTCCAAGCATCTGCATCTCCCTCCAAAATGTTTCCCTTTTTAAAGGACTTCAGTAAACTAATCAAGACCCACCCTGAATGGGTGCAATCACATCTCCATCTAATCAACAGGCTGCACCCACAATTGCCTGTATTACATCTCCATGGAAACAATCCAATAAAAGTTTCCACTCCACAATATGGAATCATGATTAAAAGAAACATGACTGCCCTACAAGATTGGATCAGGAAAGAGCACAAGGCTTTTCTAGGGTACATAACAGCTTCAAACTGGCCCACACTATAAACTTGGTTTTCTTACACTTAAAATATATTGCACTTTATATTTTATTCACATGATAACCAAGTCTCTGCCTGTCACTATTTCCATTAAATTTTTCCTTCGCCTGTGTCATACAGCTGTTTCCCATATGCTAGGTTTAACATTTGAACCACCCAATTTAGCTTATGATCAGAGGGTCTCATACTGATCTCTTATCTATCTCATCCCTCTGATATTAAACTACCATGATCTACGAATTTTTAGAAGTCAGCTATTAGAATAAAATTTGATGATTTTGACATAGTAAACTAATTAAAAGAAAAATGGTTTAGGTTATTTTTTATTGAGAAGTTAATACTTTTTAAAAGAAAACGTAACAGAATCATGTCCAACAACAAGTTTAAGATAAACCAAATCTTGTCAATTTAGCAAGTATATAAAAAGGGTCATTTTAGTAAGATCATCAGTTAGTTTGAAGGACATTTATCATGCTTTACAGTTTTTGGTATTCTCCATAATGTGTACAAAAGTTAAAAGCCCTTATCATTGAAACCCCCTCAGATTGTTCTTTGTGCAGAACAAGTTAGAAGTAATCTTCTATGGCCTGAGCAGTTAGATATTTTTAAAATATGGGTGGTAGAGGATCCTGTTCTATGATACCTATATTTGCAGAGCTACCATTGTCCCCGTTTCTAGTATAAGTCAGATCTTCTAAGCAATAAGTCAGTGAGCCATTTGGTAGATTTAATTTGTAGTACTGAGAGAACCATTCCGAACAAAGGGGAGAAACACCTTCAATCATAAAATGTCTTTTAGGTTGTCATTTATCTTGGGTAAATTGAGTGAAGCCAACATCTCTGGAGTAGAAGTGACACCTCCATCAAAGGTTTCAACATGCTCTCCAATAACATTGACAGCAATGGTTTTAAGGCTAAAAGAAAGTCCAAATCAAAGCATGATCAAAGCAATGCCTTCTCCCTGAAAAACATGACATATTGGGTGGGGCTGGCTGCGGGTAATCTTGGGGTCCTTAAGTTGTCACATGGCAGGGCACATGACGCTGGTCTCCTGTTCCGACCCTTCTTCAGTTCCACTGATGTAACCTTTTGCTTCCTGTCGCTTTCTCTCCCACATCTTCATTTTTCAGATGAGGAAACAGAGACTCAAGAGGTACACCTGAGTTGTTGGGCACTCAGCTATTAACTGAGCCATAGCTATCACCTATCTCTTTCATATTTCTACATATTTGATAATTTTTTTAACTTTGTGTAAATAATTGATGAGCAATACTCATGAAGTCCAAAAAATGCATGAACTATTTCAGATGTTGTGCCAATAGTGATATAAATTCTCAGTCATGAATTATTGTGAAAACAATTTGCAAATATTCAAGACAACATAACAATTTTAGGTTAATTTTTTTTTCTATTCAAATTTGGTTTCTATCACAAAGAAGTGATCTCTGATAGAGAAAATACTTGTGCTGTTATGTGGATTCATCTTATAATAAAGACATGCTTATTTCTATATTTCTATAGAAGATGAGCATGTTATATGAACCATATACTCTGCTTATATCTGTTGGTTGAAAATATATCAAAGTTTTACCTCGTGCACTGGTTTTGAGGAACAACCCTAAATCTGGTATCATATGTAAATAATTGCTCTACAAAGTGACTTCCAGTGGTGACTGAGCTTTTGATTAATGAGGAATTTGATCATTGTAAGTGGTGCTAAAATTGTTTCACAAATTCTCAGATAGAAGCATGTAGCTCAGAACAGGAGAGAAAAATATTTTGTTCATCGTCATGAAAATATTCTATAATCATAGAGAGAAACTATTTATATTCACAATATTTGTCACAATATTGTTTGTCTTAGAGCGGCTACCCATATTTTTTCACAAGGATGCAACTGGTAAGAATATAATAGAAAATGACAGTATTGTGCTACCAGTGGGTACTTAAAGAGGTAAGTCTATGCGAGACCCACAAGCTCCACCACTTGTGGGCATAAACCGGCCAACGAACCAAACTCCTAAGATATTCAATATATTCATGTCACCTTAAGTCCTTGAATCTTTCTGAAAATATAACATTGGCCTTTACTTGAGTATTTTCTGTCTCAAAACAGGGGTTAAATTGTTAATGCTTTGCTTTCACTCCCTTAAAATTTTTTTAATCAAACTTTGCTTTTTCTCTCCCTGAGGAACAACAAATGGACAGCTTTCCTCTCTTGCACTCCTCCTTCCATTACCATCACAGCAGAATGCATCTGAGACCATAATAATTCAGTGATGAAATACAAAATGTCGCAATGCCATCTCTCTTAAAGTGAACTGAGATTTTGTTATGCCATTTTAGGTGCACTAATAGCAACTCAAGTCCCATGGAGTATCCTAATGTGAATTTAATGAGCTGATAGCATATAAATGACAGTACTGCAAGGGTGAAGGTGACATAACCTTTTTCTTTCTATTTGATGTTTGTCTTTGAAAAAACTACAGATCTGTTCAAAATGTACTACATTATTACCAAGTGGTGCATTGCTCACCAAAGAAGCTACTATTGTTTTAGCATTTAAGAATATTTTTCTCTTTGTTCTGGGACAAGTAGCAAGAGCAATTTTTTAATCGTTAGGATAATAAAAATCTGAATAGTCTTTCTCTGAACAAACGCAAATTATGTAGTGCTCTGGCACCTATTTTGCCATAGGCTAGTGGTAGCCAGTGACAAATATTTATTTAAAGGCCTCATTCCCTTTGAAAATCACAGGCTGTTGTACAACATCACGAACTTGGACAATAATGATTGTGAAACAATTCATCCTTAATTGAGGTGTTTTTTGAGGGTGTTTTCAATATGGTATATATTCAAGCTATGAAAACTATAATCAATAGATTTCTCAGTTTATTTCAATATGTCATCATTATTCATTATGAAAATTCACGTAACCAAATTAACTTGGAGTAGTATGGTTCATATTAAAAGTGGAATAAGGAAAAAGGGCTGACTTTATCCCTGCCACATTCCCCACAAAAAAAAAAGAAAAGAAAAAAGAATGATTCTATATATTTGATTGTGAGCAGTAGTAATGCATATAGAAATACTGTGTGAAAGTTATGACACTTCCGTGAATTTTTGGCAAGATTTATATTCTTGAAATTCTGGGTGCATTTCAGAGCATGCTGGAGGGCTTTGGTATGGAATGTTGGTAAAGAATTGACATGGAATGGATAAGAATGAAAGGTCTATGGACCCACAATCCACTAGACTGAAAATCTTAAATATGCCTCCCTTTTAAAAGGGAACATACGGGGGTGCAAGGGTATTCTTGTCTGCCATGCGGGAGACCAGGGTTTGATTCCCGCCTATGTACTTCCCAAACAAACAAGCAAACAACCACATGAAAAAACCAAATAAACAAAAATTCAGCGAATGGTACTGCAATAAGGGGATGCTCACATAGAAACAGAATGAAATGTGACCCCTGCCATACAGCTTACAAAAAAAAGGAAACATACATCTCAAATATTTTTCAAGACTCTTCGAACTAATTCTTCTAACCTCCTTAATTTACAGATGAAGAAACTGCATCATGTTCTGAAGTCTCAAGCTAGTTTAAATAACACAGAGCCATAAACTATGCGAACAGTCATTCTCCTCATTCCCTGTTCTGTGGACGTTTACCTTTCATGGCTATGTGATAAAGACATGAAATAGATGTGACTTTTTTGAAATTCATCAGTCTCTTATATAGATCTAAATAACTACAATAGACTCTAAACTGAATTAAAATTGGGGTAGATTTCTAACTACTACATTAAGCTCATCTCTTGGCAGAATCCATCAAAACCCAAGAAGTACAATCAGCTCCCCAAACAAAAATTATACCTTCAGTTGTACTTTATTGATATAAAAATTAAGCAGCATAAGAGTTTCAAAAGTTTGGATTTTGGCGTAGTTCAAAAATCTTTTGGTTGCCAGGTGACAAGGCAAAACATATCACGTATGCTTAACAACCAATGTGTATATATTTTGTCTTTCCAAGGTTTCTAGGGCTGATCAGGCATCATGATGCATTACTGCTGAAAGAACTTCCAGCAGGGACACATGTTTATCTGTTTCAGTAAGCATTTTCTTAATCCTTAACAAAAACAGCCCAATCTTCCTCATTGTTTAATGACTGAGTAAAGGTTAATGCTACCCAGCAGAGATTGTATTCCAGTTTATATTTGTACTGTCTTAGTGACAGTATTTGTTAAGGGAGAATCACTAGTTGTATTGTGGTTTCAAAACATTGAAAGTATGAAAGGTAAGTTTCCCCTCCGTGTCTATAGAAGTATTATAATATTTCTCATATCTATTGCTTCTAAAATATGAAATTATTTTTGTAACTCTTTGGAATTTCATTGACAGTTGAGTATTGGATTGCATTTTACATGTATTTAAAATATAATTTTGAAGTTTATAAAATCCCTTCAAGGCAAAAGACCAATCAAAACATATTTTATTATATTTAATGACTAGAGGAATAAAATATAGAATGATGTGTAATTACAGATAAATTCCGAAGAGAATATTCATTGCAAAATGAAACTATGCCTACGGAAAACAATAATTTCCTGTGCTCACTTAAAATTCAACAAGTGATCTCTTGACTATAGTGATAAAACAAGTTTGGAGAGAGTGAAATGAAATTTATGTTTGATTTTTTAACTACATATATGTTTAAAATTTTTGTTATTTTATTAATAGTTTAGAGTAATAAGTGCTCAAAATTTAGTGAGTCAAAAAAGAGTGTTGTCATTTCAAAAGGTTTGGGAGAGGTAATATCAGCCTTTTCTTGGGCCTTTTGTTTTTTGGGAATTATTCTTGAGAACATATCTAGCTTTTTTCTTAATTTAAATTTCAGACTTCTTTCCTCCCCCATTGATGGACACATGGATTCTTCAACAATTTGGATTGTTACACATAACACTGCTGTAAATTTTTATATTTATATTTTGTATCTGGGGTATTTTTATAGAATATATTTCCTGTAGTAGAAATGCTATAAAAGGATATATAGTGTTTCGGTTTTAGGAGTTTCTCCAGCTAAAAATACTTGAGTGACCACAACCACATCAACTTTGGATATTTAAAAACTTTAAAACCTTTTTTCCACCTGATAGTTTTAAAAGAGGTCTTCTTGTTTTATGTTCAATTGATTTGCCTTTCACCGAAACTGCATGCCTTTTCCTATGCGTCTCAGTTATTTCTAACACGTTTCAAGGCAAATGCCTCTTGGTATTTTGTCAATTTTAAATCTCTTTTTGTTGTTGTTGATCTGCAGGAAATCTTTACATGCAATGGATGTACGACTGCTAGTTATGTATGTAGCAAATATTTTATCTCAGTATGTCATTTGCCTTGATATTTTTCTTACGTGATAAAGCCTTTCAAATTTATGAGTCCTTTCCCTTATCATATTTCCTCTTTATTCACTTAGACACATCCTGACAATTCGCAAGTAAGTAGTGGGGTTTGGCAAAAATTCCTATGAGGACTGTGGTAGGTCAGGACTAAGTTTGGAGTGGCCCAAATGCTTATGTGGTAGAGCTCACGTTTCTCTGTATTTTAATAGGATGAATGTCTGCCGAGGTCACAATTCTCTAGCCAAAGGCACTGTAAAAATGAATTAGACCTTCATTTCTGGGCACCTGGTGGCAACTCACTCAGCAAATGCTGCTTGGATTATTGTTTCCCGTGAGGAGGAAGGCAGCCACCTGTATTTTAACTATCCTGGGTGCTATTAATGTCTCGGTTCTTTTGTTAACCATGTGGAAACCCTGGTTATTACTCACCATTTGGCTTATGGTGAGCCAGTTAACTGGCTTATCTCCGGGGACTATAGACTTCCCAGAAATCCTCTGCGATGGTCTGATGTAAGATCCCGCTGCCACTGCACTTCCGATAGGGCCCGAGGCAACTTGCAAAGTATCTCAGGACCCTGAGGAAGCCAGAGAATAAAGCTGAGGGATTCTTGATTCAAAAGGAACCAGATCATAGTTTAGAATCAGGGCCTGTGATTGGAGCAGGGTTTAAAGCCTGAAGAGAAATCTGTTTCGCTCCTTCAGACTAAACAAAGAATGGCTGGGAGTGCAATAGAGGGACTGCTCCGTTGTAACAAAGAATAAAATCGCTGTATCTCTTCTTTTCATTTATTCAAAAATGGGCGTTCTGTGCGAAGAATAGCTATTCTGTGCAAAGCATTGTGCCAGCTACTTTTGGTGATATAAAGAAGAATGAAATAAATAAGTTTTAATCATAATATTATTGTTATTACTGAAGTTTTTGAAGAAACTTTTTCTATAAATAAACACATGGACAAAAATAAAACTAAAAATGGGAGGTAATGAGAAAAAATTAAAAGGGAGGTAATGTACAAAGGATACAGAGGAAGTGCTTTGGGAGTTTAGAAGAAGGTATTGTTTTTGTCTATAAACATCAGCCAACCTGGTAGGGATGAGGAGATAATTTCACTAGGCCGTGAGGAATAAGAAACACTTAGAACTGGAAATACATGACAAACAATAACTTCCTGGAGAGGAAATGGTTTGAGTGAAAAATAGTCCCTGCTCAGGGAGAAACTCTTCCTCTGATCCCAGCAAAGCAGCATCAATAGTTAGAAGACTTTTGCCACCAGAGTTGGCCCAATGTCCTAACATCATAAGATTTTTCTTATCTGTGAGAGTGTGTGTGTGTGTGTGTGTGTGTTCTCCTTTCAATTCTTGGCCATAACCATCAGGATAAAATTATTTGTGTAAATTTCTTAAATAAGAAGGAGAGAGAAACTGGTTTACTTTTATCTGTGATACCAAAAGTTTGAAATGTTTCCTGTGTTGATGTATCTTCCTATCGTGCAAATAAGAGATCTGATAAACAAAGCCTAAATGATTTGAATTTTTGGCTTTTATCATTTATGTTATTTTATTTATAGCCTTTATTATTTATGCTATTTTATTTATAGCCTTTAGAATTTTTTTCTGATGCAGATGTTTAGAGAGGGGGTTGGATTAGGATATGAAGAAGAGGAGGATCCACAAATTTTGATTTCCCACTTGTAGCCCTGAATAAAACACGGCTAAAACCAGCTCTACTTTGCTCCTGGGTCCTAATAGGTCCAAGGCAGCAGAATCATCACCAGGATAGCTTAAAACTTAGAAAAAAATCAGTACTTATTTTCATCATATGTACTGAAACATACTGTTTTGGAAAGCTCGTAATTTGTTTTTCTAATAACTACAGTCCAGAGACTGTGACCGAGAGCCTAAACACAATCTATGAAGCTGACACTTCTGAACAGACAAGTTACGTGCAGCCTCAGTTTAATGTTCGCAGAGTGCACAGATTGTCTCTAAGAAAATGTGCATATCAGAAAATGTGAATCACTCGGTGGCATAAATCCCACGTGTGTAATTTGGTCAAAGTGACAGAACAGCAATGGAAGAGCTTGTTTCCTCTTTGCTTCCAATCCAGACCCATCATTCTATATGGCCCAATATCTCTGAGCATGATTTAGGTACT
This sequence comes from Myrmecophaga tridactyla, assembly GCA_004026745.1. NCBI lineage: Eukaryota > Metazoa > Chordata > Mammalia > Pilosa > Myrmecophagidae > Myrmecophaga > Myrmecophaga tridactyla. Next base: position 39,126 of record PVIY010016063.1, read on the forward strand.
ATGAATAAATAAATAGCGGCATCCTGTTAAAATGATTTGTTTTGATCAAACTCGGATTGTTTCAGTGAAGTAAGTGGGGGACAGCTCTCAGAAGTGCATGTCTCTGTTCAATGTACATTGGTCTGAAGCTAAAGGGATGGCCTAGAAAACTTTTCTATGAGTCTTAATGTCTTACTGTTCTGTCCTTCAAATATATAGGAGTCATTATCATGAAAGAGCTATACGGAAATAAATCTCAGGTCTTAGAATCGGACTATGCCATATTTCATTTGGGACTTACACGAGTTACAATCCATTTTACCTTAAAAGGAGAAAGACTAAGAGGAATTCACATGGCTCAGATAAAAAGAACACATCTCATGTGGTTTGCTAGAGAGAGACATATTGTGAAACCGTCAAAGAAACAAAGCCTGAGCCATAGAAGCAAATGGTCACTGCAGCAATGCTCAATAAATTCAAGCTCTGTGTATACAAGTGGGTTGGTTGAGTGGCTTTGGAAACCACATCTCTGTCAGTTTATACACATGGATCTGATCCTGCTGTTACCAGTCAGATTTTAAGATTTGATTTATACAGCTTTTGGTGTTTAGGATTTTGTTTGGTCTTGGATCCAGCTCTTTTCTCTTCATCTTCTTCTTTTTTTTTTGTTTCAGCAACATTTTGTTCAGAAACAGACAGCAGAATCTTCAATTATATGTACATATTTCGTTTCTTAGAACCTGCATATTTATTGTAATAAGAATGCTATAAATCAGCGTTGAGCAGAACTTCTATAATTGAAATAATATGGAAATTTGTATAACCTACGATTATAAAAATCATGGTAAAGGATAGAAATTTTTTTCTATCTTTTCTGCGAACTCTACATAAGTTGTTTATTCACCCAACATTTGATTTCTAGAAAATGAAATTAATTGCCATCAAACTTCCCAAAATGTAAGTATCCCCATAGGTCACAGACCTAAAATACATGCAGTAAGAAGCTCAAATTAGAAAAGACCAAGCCCTCTGGTATTGTCCTAGTCGTTTAGTGGACAGAGAGGTTGGTTAACTGATTTGCTCAAGATTATACAACTTGTTAACTTAAGGCCTAGGCCTAATTCTTATTTATTTTCTTTTCAATATTAAGCAATGTGCTTCAAGTCCTAAATCTAATACTTCCCTTGCCTTGGGGATGAGAAATTTGAACTTCCAGGACCCTGTAGCACCTAATGACCTGGCTTTTGGGAAGACAAAATAGCTTTTACTGATTCCAGTTGAGACTGTGTTATTTTTTACAAGTTCCCATTTAATAGTCATCCATCCTAAACACTTAAAAAAAAAAAAGAAAACTTTTTGGTTTCCCAATGGACTAAGTGCTTTAAAATGTTAATCAGTTTGAAAGAGCCAGTGCCATTATGAACTTAAGGCATAGTTGATCCAGAATTTGGGACTGAATTAATGATTTTGACTCTTGAAAATATTTTTAAACTTATTTTAATTTATATATGGATATTTTATATTAAACTTCATAATGCTGAATCACCTATGAGAAGAGGTTTTCTGTTAGGTATCATTTGCATAACAGCTACCTGTGTAATCGATGACCTTACAGGACCAATCAAGATCATGGCTTTCCAGGTTCCTAAGTCATGAGTGTATGGTCGGTTAAGTTCTTGAATCTTAATGTGCTTCTCTTGAACAATATCAAGATCCTTTTACATTTTTAGTTTGAGACTTTTGAAATGAGTATTTAAGAAGAAGCAAAATAAACATATACCTGGCTACATTTTGATTTACAAATCAAAAGCATGATAACTTCCATATATTTGTAGGTATCATTCCCATTTAATTCCATTTTGTACATTTTAACATATTGATAAACTCTTTAAACTTAGAGAGAAACAGGCCATGTCTCAGCTTGGTAGTGTTCAACATCAGCTACCTATTGGAATGACCTTGAGAACTTTCAAAAACATTGCATTTTACCCTCAAAGATTGTAATTTAATTGGTCAGGGGTGCTGCTTGGTCATTATGGTTTTTAAAACTTCCCCAGGTGTTAGTGATTGCAGGCAAAGCTGCCTTAGATATTTTCAAGGCCTTGACATTGGTTTTATCAGGCTCTCTGCTCCTGCACTTGGCCTGGTGCCCCTGAAACTTCTATCATTAGTTCTGCTCGGTGTAGTCTCTGCCCTTTAGCAACCTGATAGGCAGTTTATTAAAAAGATTAGTGGGGTCTATAAGGGGGAGTGCTACCCCTTTCTGAACACTCCTAGAAGTACCTGAAATAAAACAAAAGTAGCTCTCCACAGGTGACTAACAAAATTTAGATGAAAGAAAATAACATTTAATTCTCTTGGAGGGTGAAGATTTCATAGACATTAAAGCTTCTTAGGCTATAATGCATATTCACTTCCCCTGAACCATCCCCTTTCCCCACCAAAAAAATATTTTCTTAAGGGGGCATGTAATGGCTTGGAGCTCTGTTTGCTCCTGTATTCAGTAGAAACTCCACTGAATACATTAAAACTCACTATCACTCCAGACTAATTAATATCTCTCTTCTGCAAAGGTATTAGCTCCATTTCTTTGGTTTGATATCATGGTGATCCCCTTAATTCACACTGTTTAAGAAGTTTCTGCCCTTGGAAAGAAGGGGAAGAAATTTAATGTCTTTTCCTATCAATCACCATCTCACTTTCCCTCTTCCTCTCTTTCCTCTTTTAGCCAGGGAGTTATTTTCCGTTTGAAATCTTCAATGTTAATTCTGTTTGCTCTGAATCTCTAGGTACATCCCGATCTACCTCTGTATCACAATCACAGGATTCTCATATTTATATCTTTTCCTTTGCAATTGCATATTCATGCATTATCTTACCCTACAAAGTTGAAGACTTGGTTCTGACAATTCAGAAAAAATAAATTCTTTTACTCACTGCTCAGTGCATTTGATGAACTTCCTTCACCTCTAGGTTCCTTTGCTGACAGCCCACTGACATGAGCTGTTGATTCTCTGAGAGGTGACATAGCCTTTTGTTGTAATTGATAAAACAAGTTGGTTGTTGGAATCACCTGGAAATTTTGTTAAAAATACAGAATTCTGAGCCCCACTCCAGGTCCACAGAGTCAGAATATTTGGGGCCAAGAATGAGGAACCCGTATTGCAAAAAATCACAGGGGCAGTGGCAGGATTAGTGTGCAACACTTATTTTTTAGAGCCATGAGGGCCTGAGTTCAAATCTTAAATGTTGAATATCCTATCCTCAGTTTCATCTTTTCAAAATTGAAGTCAACCCACCGGGACTTGTGAAGATAAAATGAAGTTATCTATAGGAAGGACCCAGTGCAAAGTAAGAGCTCAACAATTATGGGTTTCCTCCTTTACTAACAGCTTGTGGTGAATCTGGGTATTTATAGACATTTACTGGGAAAACAATCCTGCTTGCAAGCAACTTGGTTTTTCCTGTTAGCTTTTCCTTCTTTCTTTTCCAGAACTTGTCCCCTTTGTCCCATGCTGCAGAACAAAATAAACCTCACTGGGCTTCCTATGATATATTATATCTTCAGGTTATATCTAATTTGAAACCATCCAGTCCCAGTCCACAGCATGCAAAATCATTCTCCGTCCTTCTGTGTGCTTTGTCTTTTCCTTTCTCCTCCTCAAGAGGACTATGCTATGCCCATTAACATCATGAAATGAGGATGAGAACTTTTGCCTCTGCTTTTGTCATTGAAAACCTTAGTCTGTTGCTTCTTTACTCACTATAGAAGCTCTAACCCTATGTCTTCGCTTTTACTAGAGTCAATTGTATTTACATTCAGATTGCATTTTTAAGGTGTGATAGTAACACAGACAAGGGAGAAGGCAACAGTCATGAAGTCTTTTTGAACTCAAATTTGTAAATAATAAAAAAATATATTTCTGGATAAAAGGTTCAAAGTGGAAGGCAAAGACCCTCTATATCTACTTTATCCAGGAACTCCCCATCAGATTTACACAATTATATCGACTGACACTCTCAATTCAACATTTTAAAAATATTATATCTTACCGATAGGAACATGACCAGCATATCTGATAATTTGATAGTCACATCTTTGTAACCAGCTGATTAATTGCACTGCCTGCATGTTTGGAATTCTGATTTAAAACACAGTTACAATCACCATTGGCAAATTCAGCTGAATAGGATTAATCTGGAAGGAAAACTATAATCTTTCCTCTTTCCTTCAAAAGAATAAACCAGGAAGCTCAAGAAATCAATGGGAAATGGGAGACATTTACATCTACTTGGATGCTAAATGTGATTCTGCAAAACAATAGAGTGATGTGAAAGTACTCCATTAAGTAGGCAGGCTACTGTAAAACAGAAGTAAATATGAATTTCTGCAGTATAAATCTTTACCAGAGATAGAATCATTTCTGCCCCTTGGATCAAAGGAAGAGTTCTTCTTGGTTAAACAATTCAGAGAGGAAAAGCAGAGAGTGTTAACAGTTCCCGGGAAATGGCAGCCATCCAAGTTAAAATCAGGTAACCTGATTTCTCTGGCTCCTGTCTTCTGCCGTGTGTTCTATTCCTAACAAGTCTGCAGTTGGCTGGGTGCTCCTTTCCTTTTTCCTAGCCTCATGGTTTGAAGGCATTTTGAAGTTTGATTATCTATATCAAGGCATGCTAAATCTGGTAATAATCTATAATAGGAATACATGTCTGGAATGGAGTTACATTGTTAAATATCTTAGAATATGCATGTGATAAATCCTAGATTATAAAGCTTTCATAAAATGTATCGCTGACTCAATGTGGCTGTGGTTTCCTCACATTTACATGTTCTTGACTCTCTCCAGGCACTTCCAACACCTATATGCCCCCAGGGAGATCAGATATTCTGTCATTCTTCTGCCCATATTAATTTATTTTTACCTCTATGGCACTTAAACCATGATGCACCTAAGATATAGTACATGGCTTCTATCTTCCCATCTCACTTAGAATAAATGTCCCAGAACTTTAACATGTGCTGCCTGCCTTTGCTTCGTGGGCTGTTTCTTAATGAACTCCCCAATTACACACTCATACCACTTCAGCCATGCCTGTCTACTTGCTCTTCTGTAAATCTGCCAAGTTTGCTCCCATCTCAGGCCAGTTGCACTTGCTTTACCCCATGTCTTGTTGTTCAGGGTCCTCCTTAAACATCACCTCTAAATGGCTCTCTTAGATTATTTTATCTAAAACAGTACCTCTGTTACTTTTTATCAACATGTCCTGTTTGATTTTTCCTATTATACCTATTAATTTGACATTACATTTGTCTTATTTGTTGACATTTTATTAAATTTTTACTGTCTTCCTAGCTAGGCTGTTAGCTCCATGAAAGTAGGGACTGACAGTTTTCTTCATAGCTGTATCTCTAGTATTTATAACAGTGTTGGCAATATGGTGGTGTTCAGTAAATATTTGCTGAATAGGAGTACCTCCTACTAACTTTAATATTTTTGAGAGCAGGGTCCTAACAGTACATAAAAATATACTCTCTTGCACATGGCAGGTGCATAATAACAGTTTATAAAAGAAAGAATGGATAAATGAAAGAATAAAACAGCTATTGATTAACTAGGACACATTTGTCTCTGTCCACAATTTAAGTCAGATAGAGATTTCATGTCTGTTAATAACGCTGTGACAGCAACAGGAGGGTATCGTTGTTAAGGTTTCTGGATTACAATTAAGATTATTACTATCCTTCAATATAATTTCCTTAAAGCAAGAGCCAATGGACATTCATGTAGCAGAATGAAGAAAGAATAATGCTGTTACAATACGGGGAAATGCCATCTCTGATTTGTTGATCTTGGAATCTACTAAGTTGCCTGGTATTATTAGACTAAACCAGTTCTTTTGAGTGAAGTTAGTTGAATCCTGATAGAAAGTACGTGCTATTACTCACAGTACAGTAATGCATGCTTACTTATTATTCCATATTAATAGAATATTTGTACATGCCATTACACTGTAAACATTTTAGAGTGGTATTAGCCTTTACACATGGGCATTTTCTTTGTAATCCCAATCTGATTCTTTGATTGGGGATGATTACATATATGCTGCAAATGGGAGTTTATCCCTATTGAAAAAAAATGATAAATTAAGAATTTTCCCTTTAAATTTTGTTCTGAAGAAAGCTTTTATTTATGCATCATTATTTATTACTTTTCAAAATAATTAATACTTAACTAAAGATTAAAAAAATCTTTGGGTGAGACATTTCACATTACAAAAGCCTTTTGATGTTTGATTCTGGGGTCACCTGTTGTCCAGGAGAAAAAAAAATCAAACCTTAAATGCTGAGATTCAGGTCAAAGCTCAGAGCCTACTACTTCAAATGGGCTTTAAACTTGCTATTATTATTGCATGTGATTTTTATGACCCTATTATTTTGTAGTAGCTCATATGGTATTTATACTACCAGTATGTGCCATACTTATCTTTGACGCTTCCAGAGAATGCTTCCAATAGATTATCCATAAATTACATATTCATGGTTATCCGTGTATCATTTGGCGTGATGGATTTCTCTTTTGTATCCATTTAAAATGGTAAGGCAGTGTTTATAGACTCTGAAAGTTCTGAATGAGGAAGAGCATTCCATTAGCTGTAATCAAAATGATACTTTCTGTCAGGTGTTACTATTTGTCAGTGACCTCATTTTCATAGGTCAGTTCATTGCATGGTCTGAATTTCAACTCAAGTGTCATGCTTGCTATCTGCAAATACCGTGCAGAACTTCTTTCCTTGATTTTAGAGAGCAGAGCTAATAAGACATAAGAAAACTGATAAAAATTTCAAGAACCACGATGATGTGTGTGTGTGTGGCTGTGTGAATGTATGTATGTTTTTTAATATCTAAATTTAATCACAACACTCCAAACATGTAAATCAAGAGAGAATGATTTGCATAAAAACCAAAATTTAAATTTTTAGAAACGAAATGCGTTAATATTCTCATGAGTCCCTTCCAAATCTGATGTTTTAAGGGTGGTTCTAGTGCACAATTTGTGCAAACAGATGTGCTTTATCATTTGTTATTTTTGTGAAATCAGTTAAAATATTTATTTTTGTGCTCATGTATACTATATTTTTTCTTGTGAGTTATGTTTCCCTGATACGTCTTTTCCCTTTTTTGTGGGTCAGAGTTAGCTGTCAGACTTATAACGCACTTCTCATTTTCATTCTCCATCATCTCCTAAATTCATATCCATCTCTTAACTTTTAATATATCAGAGTCAAATTAATTATATATATTTTAAGTTCATATAAATGTGTTTTAAATATCTACAGATATTACCCTTTTAAAGACTTTTTTTTTTTTTTTTTTGCATGGGCAGGCACCGGCAATTGAACCTGGGTCTCCAGCATGGCATGAGAGAATTCTGCCTGCTGAGTCACCATGGCCCGCCCCTCTTAAAGATTTTTTAAAGTCTATGAAAGCTTAAAGGACTTGTATAGTTTCATACAACTATTTATCAGTAGATATAGAAATCAAGACTTGGAATGATATCTGAAATTAAACATAAGCTGCAATTCATTTTATTGAATTAATTAGTTTGATAGATAATATTTTTATTAACTTATTTCTGTAGCTTTTTTGCATGTATTTTTAAAACATATGCTTAGCAAATCCTAAAGTCCAGTCCACACATGTACACACATATTACTTTCAACTGTGGTTAGAGATCCAAATATGAAAATGGTACAAAAATAGACCCTCAGTAGACGTAATAAAGAAATCTAATAGAATTAGCTTTAGCTGTTCTGTCTTTTGTAATAATTTGAGATTGCAATTATTTTTGCCTCACATCAAGTTGCTAAATTCAAGTATTATTGAATTACAATACATGTTTAAATAAAAATGGTAAATCTTAAAGCTTATTACAAGAGCAATATATTATTGAACTCAGCTAGATGCTAATACATAACAGCTTTCATTTTAAATACCTTACGATTTATTCACATCTCAGAAGTGAATTCTACAATAATATTAATCAAGGCTTAAAAAGTATCCTAAACCTTCCTATAGTTCTATACTTGTAGGTGGTACTGTAAAGACTATAGGTTTCACTTGGAGCATAAAAGTAAGGAGAAGTTTGAAAGAGGAAATAAAAACAAACCAGAAAAAGAACAAGACAGGAAGAAAAGAAGAACAATAGTTGCTTGTAATTACGGTCACCAGATAAATGTAAGTTGTCCTAAAATGTTTTGCCAAAACAGTTGTGCAATATTGGAATTTAAAAAATCAAAACACTCTTGAATAAGTACGTCATTCATCATATATTTATTTCTGGCTGAAGAATTGCAGTGAATGGGATTAGCTTTCCTAAATAAACTAATCCTATTTCAGGGAAAGTCATGTTCCATCTGAAAACACCTGTGTGACACTTCTAACTCTTCTCCCTGAAAGTTTTCTCATTGTGTGCTGTGTTGACTTGCTCCTCAGCGGGTTCTGCTGATGCTAATGGACTCACAGCAGTGCATCCTACATCAGTTATTACAGGTCTAATTCAGTCATTAACATTTCATTAATGGACAGGCCTCCTAGCTGCCGGCAAGGCAGTGCAGATATTGATGAGCTCTCTGCTAACAGGAACACATCTTTAAGGGGGAATGTTTTAGACACTGAGTGTCCTAGGGAGGACTTTGCTGGAGAAACATGGATTGTTTTCTGAGGTTTTAGCCAGGTCTTTAGGTTAAGACCGAATAGAGAATAAAAGAGTTTTGGCCCACTCCCTCAGGGATTCCACAGCCGTTTGTAAATCGAAAACAGATACTTCTTTTTAGGATGAGTGGTTAAATAATAATGTCTCTACAAAACAAACTACTATGCATATGCCCCCTGCAAGAAATCAGTCAAGACAGTTTCCCATAGAAATTGTTGTTTTTGTTATTGGGAGAGCAAATATGATGAAGTAGCTTAATGAAGACATCATTTAACTCTGCATTTCCCTGCAGCTAATATCTTACTATCAGAAAGAAAAACTTCCTGAGCTTAAGGCCATTCATCACCTTCTGACTTCCACCTACTAAATCAGGCTTTAGTCTTAACCCCTATCACGGCTCAAAAGTCAGGGAAACCAGTGGCTTCCATATTGTGCAATCCGATGGTCACTCAAGCTAATATTTGCTACTTGATCTTGGGCAGCATTTGATACAGATCTAGCCCTTATTTCTTCTCTTGAGGTCTCTGGTCCCACACTCTCATGGTTTTCTTGTCCTTTTACGAGCCACCCTTGTGCAGTCTCCTTTGCAGGTCCCTCTCCTGTGTAAGTACAGTGTGGGATACTCCTTTCCAATCCCTTGGTGACCATATCCAACCCATGCGTTTCAGCTGTGCATGAGACTTTCAATCTGAATGTCTCACCCAACCTCCCTTCACGGTTTTGAGAACATTTAGAAGTGATTTTTGTTTTAGCTTTGTGTCTAACTTTTGATATTATATCATTCAAGTCAAATAATTTCCCTGAGTTTCTACTTTCTTTTCTGCAAAGTGAAGTTGTTGAACTGTTTGGTCTCTAAGGTCTCTTTAAGCTCTAAAATTCTATGACTAGGAATCGAAGCTTTGCATAAAGCAGGACAATCAGATCTAAGACTATGAACTCTATCCCCAGTTCTCCTATTAAACAAATTGTTATCTTCCTGTGCAACTGAGAATTGAAATATATTGTATCATACAAATTTCTAATGCAAGTACTTTGTGAAAATTACTAATTTGATACCACAATTATGCTTGTAATGTAAAATTATTAAGTGCAGCCATATTGCTTATAACTGTACTTGGAACTTATATTGTTGCAATAAAGTGTGTTTAAATTCCATTACATAACCTTATTATATTCTTTAATGGCATCCACAATTTAAATAGGAAAAAAAAAAGAAACAGGCAGTCTCTCAAAAGAGAATGATTATAGGTACTGTAAATTCTAAACTGGTTCTTAAAAAAAGGATACTTAGTGAGCTTCCTATATGCACCTTTATTTTTTTTTCTTTACATTTAGTCCATTCTAAATGGACTTTACATTTAAGTCCAACCAGTAGAAACAGGATCAGAATAGTCACTCCAAAATCCTTTGAATAAGATTACTCAGATAAACTTATTATGCAAGAATGTGATTTCTGTTTGTAATTGGGACCTTAATATTTTTGTTTGTTTTAAATGGTGCTTTTAGACACCTTAACTGTCAGTTGTCTAAGACCATTTTCTTAGGCTACAAAAAGAAACATGAAAATTTGTTTTATTTTCATGCAATGGAGTATATATGAAGAAGGTAAAAATGTTCTAAAAAAAATTATGTAATTATGTAACCCACCCAGGAAACATGTTTTGGTAGATAGGTTAGAAATTGATAAACTGAGGATGTAAGTGGTGCTCATTTAAAACAGGAGAAAATATATATAAATTCTAAACCGAATGACCAAAGCTTTATTTAAACATCATCTAGTTCAAAAGCGTGACCTTATTAGGTTCTGCAGAATGCAATTGGTCTCACGTTTGAGATGTATATCATCAGTTCCCTATCACTCATGATATGATTAAGCCATGTCATGAATGTGACATATTCTCTCTCCTTACCAGGATTATGGAATTGATATTAATTCTGCCTGGAACACCATTGTCTGGTTGACAAGGTCTTACTCACATTTAAATCTAACCGAGATATTAACATTATCTACCACTCTCTTTTTCCTTTGTGTTCCCAAAGCATTGTGTACACACTCTCACTACTTCACTTAAGACATCGCACTGGAATCAATTGTGTGTGGGTCTGTCCCTCAATAAAATGAAAACTGAAGGGTCCACTTTTATTTTTTTTCACCCTTTTGCCCCAATGTATAGAATATTGCCTGATATGTATTAGGAGTTGGAATATTTTGGTTATTATGAAAGTTTACTTCCCTAATGATTGTTTTAGACATTTGGTGAATATTTAGTATCCATGAATTCTCTTAAAAATGACCCTCCTAGTATTTCAGTAATCAAATCTGCTGTAAGGAAATATGCCAAATTCTACGAAGCAGTAGAATATGAAACTGCTGTTTTTCAATTGCATAATTGACAGTTCCCACCTACCTTTGATTCTCTAATTTATTTTTCCCCATTCTCATAGATTTTCCTAGCTTTAAACTTTACTTTCGTGTAAAGTGTAATAATTGTTTGAAAATAGTCGTTATAGTTACCCCTACATTTTGCCAATATGTATTCAATCATTAGTGTTTGGGCATCAATGTTGTATTTTGAGTAGGGGCAAGTTCTTTACAATAGGAGCAATCACTACTACAAGTTTTTCTCCTCTTACTCATAAGGAAGTCAGTGGGGTATACTTGCAGGTCCAGCATTTACTATTTTTGCAATTGGAGAGAATATTCTTCTTATCTTCTATGGATAATTAACTCATGCCCGAAGGTTGGGGTTGATTTACCTTTACCATCTTCATATTCACTCTGTAGCACTGAGAATGTTATTAGTGGTCATAAAATTACCTACTTCTATCTGTGTAGATTATTTAATTAAATGACCCTCTGAGACAAAAATTCTGCAGGTTAACTATATGCTGTGTGAGAAAACATCCTCTTTTATTTGGTCTATATTTATTGCCCTTTAAATCGAATAAGATTTCCCATACTCTCATTTTCTACACTGGTAAGAGGGAATGATCAACGGACACTCAACTCTGGGAAGGTCTAACTCAGTTCTTTGTACATAACAGAACTTTCCCAAAATACAGAGCTCATTTATTTTGTATTTTTAAATACAGAATCTGTATCCTCCCTTCCCACAGGTATTCTTAATGCATTCTTCAGCATTTCCTAGTGATCTCACAAGGTTTAAGTAAATATCTTCCTGCAAACATTGGGAAATAATTCTCCAGAAGGGGGAAGGGGTAGAGGTGGGAATCTCTGGAGCAGTGAAATTGACCCCGCACAGGAAGTTGATATGATACCCTGTTAATCACCTCAGCTGGGCCTGGAATGAGTCAGGGTGAACAGGTGGAATCATTCAGGTGTTAGGATTTCCTGTTTGATTCCCCACAGGTGCCTCTTGCGACGCACTGCTGCACAGCCTGCGAGCTCTGTCAAATGGAGAATTTTTGCCGAGTATGATAGAATATTTGCTTCAGCTTCATTCTCAAAAGCCATTAAACCTAAAGCAAAAGGGAAGAGAAGAGGGAAATATTGTTGATTAAATTAAATGGCCTCCTTTTTAAAAGCAAAAACTGAACATTTATATCTTTAATGTATTGATAAGAATTCCTACTCATAGGATGCTAAAGCAGGAAGACAGACGACATTCATTCTGTATTCCGGACCATATATTTCTATGATAATTATCCAATGTGGGCCTACTCTGAATCCCAGGAAACAATTAATTCCCCTATTTAATGGTGTATATACAAATATTAGATGCAATAGTAAAATGATCACATTGGAGAAAAATCTGATAAATAGCTGGAGAGACAGCCTTAGCCTGTCTGAAAAATTCAATGCTCAACTGGAATGGTGGTGGCCTTTTTTGGAAAGGCAGCAAAATCTAATGCCTAAGGTCCCATGTATGGAGCCAAATAGTGAGGGTTTAAAGCCTGGCCCTAACTAATGTGCAATCTTGGGCAAATCACCTTACCTTTCTCTATCTCAGTTTTCTCATTTTAACATGTGGACTTTAATATTACCCATATTATACTATTATGGGGATGATAGAATATGTTAATATAAACAAAGTTTTAAAGATATTTGGCACAGACCAGAAGCCATTCCCTATTGAAATTACAGGGGGATGTTTGTTCTTTTTTTAAAGCTCAGAATATAAAAGTTTTGAGTATTACACCAGTTAGCTATTGATGCTTAACAAAGCGTCTTAAAGCTTCAGTGCCTTAATACATTAAGCATTTGTTATTTCCTACCTGTCTATAGGTAGGCTTGGTATTCTGCTCATCTCTACTGGGCTCCCACATACACCTGTGGCCAGCTCTTTAGCAGGTTAGCGGATGGCTGATTTAGGATGCTGTTGGCATGGATGATTCAACTCTGCTCCACCTGCTCTCTCATTCTCCAATAGGATTCTCCAGGCTTATTCTCCCAATGTGGCAGGCTTCCATCAGAGGAAGTAGACTTGTAAAAAGCCATTTTTCAGGCCTCTGCTTGTTTGAAGCCTGCTAGTATCCTAGGGGCTAAAGCAAATCACACACCTATACTCAATTCAAGGAATGCAGAAATAGACACCAACTCTTTTAACAGGAATTTCAAAGACACAGGGCAAAGAATGTAGATTCAGGGATGGGCAAACAATTCAGGCCATCAATACTATCAATCTGCTCTAACTATATACCCAATAAAGGTATTATGTTAGGAATACAATTGATTCAATAGGTCCACTATTGTCTT
>PVIY010016064.1:0-52501 GCA_004026745.1 Myrmecophaga tridactyla
CAGAGCTTACAAGTAGCAGACACAAGAGTTCAGAGTTTGCATTCTAAGGACTCACTTCCCCTCTATAATGCATAACAGCCTTTAGGCTAGCTCTACTTCAGATCAGGATCTTTCTAGCCTCACATAAAGCCACTCTCCCCAACTCACATGTTAGCTGTATGTTTATATGGGGAAAGCTTCAAGGACCATTCTGCTAGGAAACTCCGGCACACACACAGTCATGGCCACCCAGACTACCCTGCCACCTTTTCTATTATGCACAGATATTTCAATATGTTTCCATTCCCTAGGGATATGTGAGGCCTAATGAAAAGGCTTAACCATTCATTAAACCTAGAAACCAAATTAGCAGCTCCAGCCTCTAATTGAGGTGGTGGAGGGACTCTCAGTGGCAGGGCGACCTTCCCCGTATAAGATAAATACCCCACCCTCATGCATACACATTTGTCTGTCCAGTCCTATGCAAAGTGGGGTGTGCAGAGTTGTCATCCTTTAACTCTGACCTGAGCAGTTGGGCTTCTTGAGGGAACAGCCATGATGGGATCTCTTCCCCCTGCTCTGTTTTGGATTCTTTGTTCTGTGTAAGTAATGAAGTGGTCATTTGCTGAAAGTCTTTGTGGTGCCTGAGCCTGTTCCCACAATGCAGCCTGTGGCATCTTGCTCCACACACACACATGTGGAATCCCTATACTATCTTATATTCATTTATTCCTTTGTAAATTGGAAGTGTTGTTCGATTTTAGCAATTATTTTAGGTAAGAAATGCCAATGTTCCCACACGCTTCCTCTAAGTAGTGGCTTGTTGGAGTTGGCTTGCAAGAGAAAAGCAAAATTTTTTAAAGACTTTTCAGGCTAGTTTTTCATCACAGCCATACTAAAAGATTAAGTTACATAGACTTACAGTTAAATGAATTCTATGAAAATAAAAGGTATGAAATACCTGAAGCATATTACACCTTAATTTTTGTGACCCTGAGATTACCTGTGTCTATTTTAGCTGTATGATGAGAACAGTATAGAATGATATGCTTTCCTGAATCATTTCCCAACTCCACAGTTAGTGAAGTCTTGTTGGTCACTTGAAATTAGTCATAATAGGAGTATTCAACCACAGCAGTTTGAAAGTGTTAAAAATCAGGGCTTGATTTATTGTTTCATTGATGGTTTTGTTGATTTCTAGACTTAAGAAAGTGATAGAGAAAATAATTCAGATCAAACTGAAAATTATGTTGTGTCTGTGGTCACTGCATCATGAATAACTTAAAAATGAGGAAATATCTTACAATACTTGAAAATTATTATCAAATTAGCAAACAATTTGCTCACATCATTGAGAAGCAAATGACATTCCAACATAAAGCCACCTTCATCATGTACATTAATGTAAGCTAAATATTCATGTCAGAACTATATTTGTTCACTGTTCAGAGCAACTTTTTGCTGAACCAAATACTAATGAAGTGTCTATATAATCCAAGTATTTGTAAATTTAGTATTACGTATTTTTATTATCAGTAAAATTTATTTAAAAATGTGTTTTTTTTTCTTCCTGGAGAGCTAGTTCTTAATTTTTTACCAACCCTGCACTGAATAGAATTTACATATTGCCTGCAGCAAGGGAAAGTTCCCTTTTAATTAGATCCTGAGTGTATGGATAGCCTGTAATTTGTATCACAAATAAGGCAAAAATAAGTTGTAGTTGGATTTCACTCTGAGTTCACTAACTCTGCCCTAGAAAGAATATTAAGAGGGTCAGAAAAAACACTCTATTTATCAAAACATATCCAGAAATCCTTATGATGCCTTTGATGTAGATTAGAGTAAAAACCTCCATTTATAGAAAGAACAATATTGGCTCCAGTTCCCAGAAATATGTTAATTAGTTTATATTCTTAGCTTAGGAAATAGCTGGATATTATTTAGTCAATGTATAAATATAGACCAAGCTTTAAAAAGGAAAACTCTATGTTTTAGTTTCTTGACTGCTGAAACAAATACAATATAACGATGTCAGTATGTTTTGCTAATGGTGTTACAGAATGGAAGTCTTGCTTCTTCCCGAGATTGGTGTCTTCTGGCTTTCTAATAATCCTTGGCATTCCTTGGCTTTTCTGTCACATGAGTCAACTTTAAGGAAGAATTGAGTCATGTTTTCTTGGCAAACAGGTGGCCAGCTGAAACTATCACACATAACATTGTTATTATTAGTTACTATAAGAAACAGGAGACTACCCACTCACCTCCACTTTCATCCCCAACTGTTCTGTGTTAACTCTACCCTCACCCCATTGCTCTCTGCTCCTCAACACTGGATTCACCAGAATCTAGGTTTCATATTTAATCTAGTCCTCTACTTACTCCAATGCTTCTTGAAATCTCTTTCCCGTGTGGATTGCATTTTACTGAACATCCCAAGGTTCTTTCTGACAGAGTCAGAAAGGAGAAATTTGATGCCCATTTAGTTCCTAGCTACCAATTCCAGATCATAATTATTCTACCATTCTCTTAAATAAATCAACAACAAACACATAAATAAAATCCCTGTTTTTTAGGTTTATTTTACTACTCAGTGCTCCTCTTTGCTACTGTCTATTCCCATTTTGCTTATTTTTTTCAATTGTTAAAAATGTGTCATGCATCTCACAGACTTGCTCTATATTGTACCTGATGCTCCTCCATCCTCCTGAGTGACTGGGAGACCCACAGGCATATCCCATTCAACATTCTCAGACACTTATTTTTATTGTTACTCCTTAACTCCAGTGACCTATTTCACTCAATTTCTGTAATGCCCATGACTTAGTTTCCTGGATGCTAAAGCAAATACCATACAATGAGTTGGCTTAAACCATGGGAATTTATCGTCTCAATGTTTGAAGGCTAGAAAAAGTCCAGAAGCAAGCTGTCAGTAAGGCAATGCTTACTTGTCAAAGACTATGACATTCTTGGATTGGCTGCCAGCATTCCTGGCCCATGCCTTTTTTGTCACATGGCAATGCCCATGGCAATATTGCCTCCTTTCTCCTCTCACGTCCATTGATTTCTGACTCTTTCTTATGACTTCCTCTGCCTGAATTTTGTTCTGTTTGTAAAGGACTCCAGTAATACAGACTAAAACCTAAAATGATTCAGTTGGCCACACGTTAGCTAAAAATAACATCTGCAAAAGGTCCTGTTTAGAATGGGTCCACATCCACAGGAATGCATTATGATTAAGAATATGTTTTTCTGGTGTACATAATTTAATTCCCAATATCCCATATACTCACACCATCAACCTTTCACAATTTCATCCTTGTAAATCCATACATTCCATTTTCTGACTGTGCCCCTTTTTTCTACAGATCACTTAATCAGCTATTCCTAATGCATTGGTTCTTCAAGCTCTTGTGAGTGCCGCTCTACCAGCCCCTCAGCTTTGTCCCTATATAGCAGTCCCCTGTAGTCTTTACCTAGAATCCCAAGTTCAAAACTTTAATCAGCCTGTTTCTGTGCTGTTTATCTCACCTGTCTCACTACCTTTCTGACACATGTGCCATTATCCATGCTCCGCATGAATCCAAAGGTCTGTTGACTGTAGCTTTGTTGCTGAGAAAAACTGAAGAAAATTTCACATTCAGGAAAAATGAGCCACTGTAAACTCACAGCCACCAAACTGTAGGAAACTATATAGTTGACATTTCTGTAGGCTCCTGTGGTAGAGAGTCCATTTACCATTCAATATCTGCTCTCTTCTTCACTCAAGATTATTTATTCATCTAAGAGTAAAAGGTTCTTTTCATTTAGTAAGCTGCCTATGGGGACCACAATTCACAGGCTTCCTTGTGGGTGAGTCTCTCTCTATGAGATGAAGAACTCTATGACATAAGAAGTCTGAGTCCCTGAATGAACTGGTGAGGCAGAATTAACAAATCCTTTCAGGATTGCCTTCTTCTAGCCAGACAGAAGCCCATGGGATAAATACAGCAAGTGAGAGTAACAATTTAGAAACATTTATAGCAACTTGATATCGCTGATTTTTATTGCATTTTATGCAATTATCCTCTTCTACGGATTGAAAAATATGATTCTTTCATCACCATACAAACTTTGAGAAGCACTGTCAACTGCTACATAGAAGAGAAGACACGTCTTTGTGAGTTAAACCACTGTTATTTTGGCTTTCTATAACACGTAACTGGATGTGAAAATTAGATAATACAGTTCCCTCCATAAAATTATTTTAGCTGTTTAATCTTTTCTAACCTATTACTACTACTTACATCCCTACTCACCCTCAGGATATCACCTGATTTTCTAATCACAGAAGAGGAACCATTTACATGGAATTCCCTTTACATCACATCATCAGTCACAGAAATGTACTTGCTTTGGAACTTGCCTCATTTTAAATATCCCTTCACTAATCTATGACTACTCCATGCACATATGCACCAGAATGGTCCCAAGCTGGCCTATGTGTGATTTCTGTGTTTGGGAGCCTCCTTTCCTTCCTGTCTTTTATCATTCTACTTTCTTTATTGCCTAATGCCTTCCCTGAGAATTGCCAGCATAACCAAAGCAGTTTACTGAAACAGTCTCCTTAAGTTCACCAATGTTTTTGAATCAATTATTCCGATAGATGCATTGTGTGCCTTATTTTGCTAGACCATCCCACAACATGGTCACTCTTGCCTACTCTTGATCTCTTGAAATAAATTCTTCCTTTCACACTCCCGTCAGGACTTTCTCCAGTTATTTTTTTCTGGTTACCTCCCAGATCTTTAGTTCTTTGCTTTCTCTTACTTTATTCATTCCTAAGAACATGGCTTCTTCTCATTCTGCAAAGCACAGCGTACATATAAATGACACTCCACTACCTACAGAAAAGGTTCCAATTTGTTTACCACGGCTCTTCATAGCCTGTTCAACATTATTTCACACTGTCATCCTTGAATGCTGTGTTTTAGTTACAATATTTTCTTTTATTTTCCTTGAAAGTATAACATATTCAGGTCATTAAACAGGCCTGGAAAATATTTCCTTCTATTCTTCCTTTATCACCTGAGTTGTTATATTAATTAATAATGTAATCATTTGCTTAATTCTGTTCCCCCACTAGACTAGAAACTGCGTTATGGTTTGTATCTGTCTTATCAATTTCAGTATCTGAAATAAAACTAATCATAGCACCTGGAAAACTGTTATGGTTAGTGAATATCTGTTGAGAGAATAAGTAAAGGCACTAATATTTTCAGAGTTGGGCTAGGATATACAATCTATAGTAAATGCTGATCTGTAATCCTAGAGCTGAAATGAGTCAGTAGAGCTTTGTTTTCAATTTTTTAAAGATATTATTGTGAAATATAACATATATACACAAAAGTGATAAATTTCAAAGCACTGTTTAACAAGTAGTTATAGAGCAAATTTCAGAGTATAGTATCATTTACAGTTCCACAATTTCAGGTATTTCCTTCTGGCTGTTCTAATATACTAGAACAAAATAAATATCTATATAATTATTCATTAGTCACAAATATTTGTTAAATTCTAACTTCTCTGTTACAACTCCTGCCTCCCATTTAACCATTCTCTCAGTCTTCAGAGTTTAGTGATGGCAGTTCTAACTTCTTCATGTTGAAAAGAGGTGGCAGCATTATGGAGTAGAGGAATGCAGCTGGTTGGTGTTCTAGGAGAGATTGATACCTTTAAGTTTCAGGGCTTATCTGGCATAAGAACAATCTGGAGGTTTTAAGTTTATGAAAAATAGACTTAAGTAAAATTTTTATAGAGTCTTAGAGGCTTAGGTTTTCTTCAGAGTTTTCAGGGGTACTGTTGGTTGGGGCTTGGCATACCATGGCAACTTGCTGCTACTTGTGTAAGAGTATACTTCAGAATGAATTCTTGAATCTATTTGAAATCTCTTAGCCAGTGAAACCTTATTTTGTTACATTTCTTTTCCCATCTTGGTCAAACAAGTATTCTCCATCCCACAGTATCAGGGAGTCTTGTCCCATGTTGCCAGGGAGACATATATCCCCAAATGTTATGCCCCATGTAGGGGGGAAAGTAGTTAAGTTTATTTGCAGGGTTTGGCTTAGAGAGAGAGAGAGGTCACATCTGAGAAACGAGGTTCTCTGGGCATGTCTATAAGTAAGCTTATCTTCAGCATTACAGAAATAAGTTTTGTAAAGCCAGTCTCAAGATCAGGGGGTTGGCTTATTAAACTGGTAGTCCCCAATGCTTGAGAGAATATCAGGAATTTCCCAGGTGGGGAAGTTTAATGGTTCCATATTTTTTCTCCAGTCCCTCAAGGGACTTTGCAAATAAATACTTTGCTATTATTCCCCCAAACTACTCTGTAGTGTATCATGGTATTGCATTAAGCTATACAGAATCACCAGATATTGTTACCTATTCTAGGTCCCATGTATTTAGGTTGTTTTAATAAACTGGCAAGACAGATGTTAAATTAATCTACTATAGAAAATTTAAATTTTGGACAAAATAGGCATTATTTCCTTTGGTCTCAAACAGAAGTTGAAGCTTTAAAATACAGACAGTATCATCCTTTATTTTGCATTCTGATTTATCTTTGTCCTAACCAGATCAGCTTCATTCATATCTCTAATTGAAGTCTGATCTTTTCATCTTCTTTGACAGTTGCTGTATGGCAAAATGCTGACTTTCAGAGCTGTAGAATTCTAACTCTGAATCTGAGGTGTGACATCAATACCCATAGATTCAGCAAACTATCAAATTATATACAAAGAACACAGTATCTCTGAATTTATAAATAACATTGGAAACCCACGGATAAATACAACTGCTATAAGAGCTTATAGTGTAAGCCCTAGTTTCTTATAAGCATTTTCTAAATGAGAGCATACAATATTTGTCTTTTGCTTTCTGGCTTATTTTGCTCAACATAATGTCCTTGAGGTTCATTCACCTCATTGCTTGCCTCACAATTTTATTCCTTGTGTAGCTGCACAATAGTTCATCATATGTATAGGACACAGCTCACCTTTCTGCTCATCAGGGGATGGATCCTTGGGCCACCTCCAGCCATTGGCTATCATAAATAATGCCACCATAAACACCAGTGTGCAAATGTCTGTTGGAATCCCTGCATTCAGCTATTAAAGGTATATTCCTATTAATGGGGTTGTCTAATCCTATGATGACCCTATATTTAACCTCCTGTGGATCTGCTATATTATACTTCAGAGGGACAGCACCATTCTATTTCCCTACCAAAACTGAATAGTTATACCCCTGTGGTAGTTAGATTCAGTTGTCAAGTTGGCCATGTGAAAGTACCTAGTTCTGTTGCTGTGGACATGAGTCAATGGTATGTGAACCTCATCTGTTGATGATCACATCTGCAGTCGGCTAAAGAGGCGTGCCTGCTGCAATGAATGATGTTTGAGTTAATTGGCTGGTGCTTAAATGAGAGACTCAACATAGCCCAGCCCAAGCAGCACAGCATACCTCATCTCAGCACTCACAGCTCAGCCCAGGCCTTTGGAGATGCAGAAAGAAATCACCCCGGGGAAAGTTGTTGGAACCCAGAGGTCTAGGAAGGCCAGCAGAGATCACCCTGTGCTGTCCTGCATAAGAAAGAACCTCAGTTGAAAGTTAGCTGCCTTTCCTCTGAAGAACTGACAAAATAAATCTCCTTTTATTAAAAGCCAATCTGTCTCTGGTGTGTTGCATTCTGGCGGCTAGCAAACTAGAACAGACTTTGGTACCAGAGAGTGGGGTGCAGCTGATGCAGTTTGCAAATACCAGATATGTTGGAACAGTTTTTTGGATGGCTAAGGGGAAGATTTTGGAGAAACTGTGAAGAGAATGATGAAATTCTGGAGTGCTTGAAGAGACTGTTGGTATAAATGGAACCACTGCCAATCTGGACAAAGGGGGACACAAAGGGACAAATTGGAGTTTGCAGAGTGAGAACCATGGATGCTTGGGTCTGAAGCCAAGAAACCTCGGCCAGGAGAGTGGACCCACCCATATACATGGAGAGGGTGAGTCTCCCACCTTGTTGCAGTGGAAGAGTCGTGCAACCTCAGGCTTTGGAGAAGTTACAGCATGCTCCTTGGGGGACTGGGGAAAGCCTGGCTGCTACCACATGGAGGGGTTGAGCATGTGCCCCAGAAATGGCAAAGAGCCCAGGGGTGGCCCTGATGCCTGGAGAGAGTGGAGCTGAGAAAAAGGTGATCTCCTCAATGTTACCCGAGGTTGATTTGGAAAGAGGTGGGCCACTGCATAGGCCCTTGTAAAGGGTGGGACTGCCACTTTCTACAACCGAAGGATAAATGACTTCCAGACTTTGAAATTCCATGGTGTTTGCCCTGCAGGTTTTACATCTGTGTTTCTTCCCATTTCTCCCTATGGAACTGAAAACCTGTATCCTGTGAATATCCTCCTTTGCATATAGGCACCAAATAACTTGTTTTGAGATTCATAGGTCCACAGCTAGAAGAGAATGTTTTGCACCTTAATGTTGTTTAAGGTGATGCGTGTAGTTGTCAAGTTGACAAGGGGTGGACATGTCAAGTTGACATTCAGTTGTCAAGTTGGCCAGGTGAAGGTACCTAGTTCTGTTGCTGTGGACATGAGTCAATGGTACGTGAACCTCATCTGTTGATGATTGCATCTGCAGTTGGCTCGGAGGCATGCCTACTGCAATGAATGATGTTTGATTTAATTGGCTGGTGCTTAAATGAGAGACCCAACTTGGCACAGCCCAAGCACCTCAGCATTCCTCATCTAAGCACTTGCAGCTCAGCCCAGGCTTTTGGAGATGCAGAAAGAAATCATCCTGGGGAAAGCTGTTGGAACCCAGAGGCCTGGAGAGAAGCCAGCAGAGACCATCCTGTGCCTTCCCACCTAAGAAAGAATCTCAGTGAAAAGCTGCCTTTCCTCTGAAGAACTAACAAAATATATCCCCTTTTATTAAAAGCCAATCTGTCTCTGGTGTGTTGCATTCTGGCAGCTAGCAAACTTAGAACAACCCCTTTGTCCACATCTTCTCCAGGACTTCTATCCTTCTGTTTGTTTACTTATTTTCTAATGTGCAGTTTTTGTTGAGATGCATTATTTACCATATATTCTATCCAAAGTATGCAATCAAGTTCTCACAGAATCCTCATTTAGTTGTACAGTGATCCTCACTCTCAAATTTAGGCAATTTTCATTCCTCCAAAGAGAAAACTAACAGATACAAATGGCCACACATAAAAGAAAACCAAAAACATCCCATATTCCTCATCCCCTCAATTGTTTACTGCTGATATTGATGTGACATTAGTAAAGTATTGCTGTTAAATATAGTCCATAACATGCAATGGGTAATTTTTCTCATACACCACTCTATTATTAAATGTTGTGCATTTGGAGTAGTTCATGCAAGCATTTACATGTCTGGTGTTAATCAATGAGACACATGACTTTAGATAACCATTTCAATCATATTTACCTTCAATAGATTCTAGTATTTATAATCCCAATAGTGAATTGCCATCACCTCTATCTGTTCTCAAACACTTGAGATCAACCTTATTAACAAATCTGTACATATTAAGCCATGCTCCCCCTTCTCTAGCTTCTATCTCCAGTTCCCCTATATTATATATTTTAAGACACTGAGTTTACATTCATATTAGTGAAAATATGCAATAGCTATCCTTTTGTGTCTCGTTTATTTCATTCAACATTATGTCTTCAAGTTCCAGACCTCATTCTTCTTACTGCTGCATAATATCTCGTCATATGTATATAACACATTTTGTTTATTCACTCCTCTGTTGAGAGACATTTGGATTGTTTCCATCTTTTGGGAATTGTGAATAAGGCTGCTATAAACATCTCTGTGCAAATCTCTGTTTCTGTCACCTGATGCTTTCATATCTGGGAATATACTGAGTAGCAGTACTGCTGGGTGATAGGGTAACTTGATATTTAGTTTTCTGAGGAGTCACCAAACTGTCTTCCACAGCAGCTGTTCCATATTACATTCCCATCAGCAGTGAATAAGTCACCGTTTTCTCCACCTCCTCTCCAACATTTGTGGTTTCCTGCTTGTATTACAATGGCTATTTTTATAGGTGTGAGATGATATCTCATTGTGGTTTTGATTTTTATTTCCCAAATAGCTAATGAAGACAAACATATTTTCATGCACTTTTTAGCCATTTGTGTTTTCTCTTTGGGAAAATATTTATTCATATCATTTTCCCCTTTTATAATTGGGTCATTTGTACTTTTGTTGTTGAGTTATAAAATTTCTTTATATATACTGGATATATGGTTTCTGAATATTTTCCCTGATTGAGTTGGCTGTTTCTTTACCTTTTTCTGAGAGTCCTTTGAAGCACAGAAGTTTTCTATCTTGAGGAGTTCCTATTTATTTTTTTCTTTCATTGCTTGTGCTTTGGGTATAAGGTCTAAGAAGGTACCTACTATTACTCAGTCTTAAAGATGTTTCCCTATATTTTCTTCTATGAGTTTTATGGTACTATGGTATTGTGTCTTATATTAGGTTTTTGATTCACTTTGAGTTAATTTTTGTATAGGGTGTGAGGTAGGGGTCCTCTTTCATTCCTTTGGATATGGATATCCAGTTCTCCCAGTCCCATTTATTGAAAAGACTTTCCTGTCCCACTTCAGTGGGTTTGGGGGCCTTGTTAAAGATCAATTGACCATAGATCTGGTGGTCTATTTCTGAACTCTTGATTCAATTCCATGGTTCATATTTCTATCTTTGTCCCAGTCCCGTGCTGTTTTGACCACTGTGGCTTTATAATAAGCCTTAAGGGCAGGAAGTGGGTAAGTCCTCCCAATTTTTCTTTTTCTTTTTGGAAGTTTTTGACTCTTTGAGGCCCATTTCTCTTCCAAAGAAATTTGATAACCAGCTCTTCCAGGTCTGCAAAGTAGATGGTTGGAATTCTGATTGATATTGCATTGAATCTGTAGATCAATTTCAGTAGAATTGACATCTTAACATTTAGCCTTCCTATCAATGAACATGGAATGTCTTTCCACCTATTTAGGTCTTCTTCGATTTCTTTTAGCAATGTTTTGTAGTTGTCTGTGTGCAGGTCCTTTACATCCTTGTGTATCCTAAATACTTGATCCTTTTCTTTTAGGCATAAGTAGTAAAGTTTATTAAAACAGAAGTTTATTGAAAAGAGAGAGTACATGTTAGAGAAGTTAATGTGGGCATGCCCAAGGGAGGGACACACACTGAATAGAGTGGGCCAGCTTGTTTTATAGTAAAGTTTTACTTGTGGCAGGTTTCCATAGTAACCTTTGAAAACTATTGTCTTCTTTGTTCTAGGATATAGCTAGCAGAATTCATGGTTTATTGTCACATACCTAAAACTTGTCTTTGGGCAAATGGTTAATAATCTTTGTGACCCTACACTTCCTATTATTAACTAAGTTTGCTTTGTGCCTAGAATTTTGCAAGCCTTTATGGTTTGGGGAGGTTTCAAAGGCTTTGGGATGTTTGTGGGCTTTAGGGAAATTTTTGTCCCAGGAAGTTTGCAGCTCTGTATTAATTCCTTTGGAGCTAGTTAAGAAACAAGAGATGTGGAGTTGTCTGTTAACTCTTTCAGAGCTGCATAGGAAACCAGGGACTTATAGTTGTCCTAGTTTATCCTGCTTCAATCCCCCTCCCCCAAAAGAATTCATTTCCTTTAATCTTAAAGGGAGTTTGAAGGATAATTTTTTGATATTTTTATAGAATTGAGAGAGTACATGTAGGAATATGTATAATTGCTGATAATGTTGGAAGGGTTAAGGAATATTGGGAAATGCAAAAATATTATTATGTTACAATCTACCCCATCCCACCATACTTACAATCTTTCCTTCAACTCTTCTGCATAGTCCCTGAGCATGGAAACGGAGGTTACAGGTTTGTAGCTTGCAATGTTGAGAAATGAGAAAACAATAACATTTTGGGGAAGGCAGGTATGTTCTGTCTCACTTAGAGCTGCTTTGCCTCCTAGTTCATTTATTTTGTCATATAATGATATCCCAGTCACACTTGAATTGGACAGCCATCCTATATACTGGTGTGCAGTTGAGTTAGAGGACATCTGGTGCTCAGGATGCCAACTTTAAGTAATTATCAAGATTGAACTGATCCAAATAGATGCCATAGATGGACAAGTCCTGTTTAGATGTCCTCTGACAATAGAGATAATATGTAGAAAAGAGAGGGAATAGTTACAGGGAGTATTAGAATTAAGTAGTTGCCACTTTGGGGAACATGGGTGATCAACAGTAATATCCCATGGGAGGCTGGAGTTACTTAAAGCTGGAATGTATTTGCCAAATACTTCAGTTAAAACAGAGATTTGTTTTTTTATAAACATAACTAGGGTTAAATGAACCAGTAGAATAGAATTTATATACTTCCCTGCTTCTTTTAAAAGTTTCTTTTTGTTGAAGATGAATTTCTGGTTTGTACTTTACTGCAAACACTTTATAGAAGTATTAGAGTGAAGCAATGCAATCAACAGGAAAATTTAAGTATAAAACTGAACATTTTTAGGCAATTTGTAATATAGTAAATGTACTTAGCTATTTTTAGCACTTAATTTTACAAGGTGAAAGAAGAAGTTTGTGTAATTGTTTGGAATAAAAAGATATTTTTTAGAGCTTGACCTTAAGAAAGCAAAATGTTAAAGGTATTCAGGTTTGAAACAATGTTTGTTATTGTTTTTTTTTAATTTAAATAAAGTTGAGGAAAAGACTTAGAAGTTTTGTTTTGAACAACAAATGGTCTGCTAATGTTAACACAGACATGATAAATTATTTTGCCAAACTATAGACTTTTTGCTTCTTACACTACTAAGGAAAACTCTGTACTGAGGATGGAATAATAATTTAAGAAAATTTTGTCACTTTAACCAAAAACTAAGTTTCAGTTTTGCATTAGTATATTATAGATCCATTAAAGTTTCCTTAACTTTGACCAGAATTTCTCTCTTCATGTACTTACTAAACTTTCCCTGTCCATTCGGGTTTTGTCTTATGTTTTCTTAGGACAAAACTATACTCTCTGTCTTTTTAATTAAAGAAAAACAAAAGACATTCTTTATATTCTTCATACTTAAATTCATCCTTAAGTTACCAAAATAATTTGGAAACTGTCTCCAAGCAAACATCTCACAACATGCAATTACCATCAAAATAAAATGTCAGGCTATACTTAATGCATTTTAGAAATAGTAACAATTTCGCTATTTGCCACTTCATTTATTGCTCTTTAATGCTTACTTTTTTTATGTTTTGGTCTGGGTTTACATCTCAGCAGGTGGCACTGAGAGCATTGCCTGGATCCTCTCAGATGACAAAGAATGCTCCCTTGGAAGGAGGATGTGCTCAAAGTAAAGGACATTTTGTACTGTAATTTCAGCCTTAGAAGGTGAAACTCAGTAACTTAGCTTTGTCTGGCTAAGAGATTAAGGGTAGCAGTGGTGTCCCTGATGGAGGCTTCCCTCCTAGGACTGTATAGTAATAAATCATCTAATACTGAAATGCAGGAGTGCTAGGTCCTGCGCTAATGCATTCAAAAAAACTGTGAGGACTGTCTCTGTATCTCGGGGGCAGGACTGTCCAAGTGAGCTGGGTTGAGTTGCCTCCTTGGGCACTTGCCACTCAAAGATTAATAAAAAACTGAGAATCTAGAAGGAAATGTATACATCATTAAGATGCAGAGGACCAGAAGTCAGGTTTTTAGGAATTTGGGGATAAGAGGTTGAACACTTTTGATGTCCTGCTTCAGGAGGTACTGTCTTTTGTTTGTTTGTTTATTTTTTTTCTGGGGAAAGGCAGGTCACTTTTGTATTAGATTATAATAGAAGGGACAGTGAATTGTTTTCCCAGGCAAGTCTGTCTCCAGGACTTTAGGGAATTCCTGACTTTTTAATTCTGAGGGGAGGACTCTAGTGTGCTGTCCGTCCCAGTTAACACTATATTTAATGCTACAACATTTTCAACTGTTCTTTCAGGTTCTTACTTTGGCAGACAGCCTATTGTTTGGATTTGGGCACCTAATACCTTTAGTATGTCCCTTCCCAACAGTGAGGTGGGATACTCTGGTATTATTAAAAACTGATGACTCAAAAGAATGTTATCAATTCGACAGAGGAGAGGTGGGGTGAAGGCTGAAGCTCATGACTTCCTATCTACTCCCATTAAGGGACAGGTTTTAGAGGAAAGAGGGCCAGAGTGAGAAGATAAAACAGAATATGTGGCTCCTGTAACAAGTTTAAAAATCAACAGTCTTACCTGCCACATCTAGGAGACACTCAGAGCACTGCAATTTCAATATTTTTTGGTGAGATCCAGGGAGCCACTGGCCCCGGGCCTTTGCAGTCCTGGTAGGGAGCCCCCCCCACCAGGGCTTTGAGAGAGGCTTCCCTCCCCCTCGGGGCCTCAGTGTACACTTGGGCCCAGTGTCCTGCCTTCCCACATTGTGGGCAGGGCCCTGGAAGCTCTCTTCAGTTCAGGGCTCCTTTGGTCTTTGGGGCCACTCCCACTTCCAGTGCCCCAATTCTCCACATCAATGACAGGTTCCCAGTTGCTTCTGGCCCAAGTGGCCCTGAGGTGGCCAGTTACCACTCATAGCCAAATCTACAAGCTGTGCCTTATTCCAGTCTCTCTTTGCTTTCTCCTCTGCAGCTCTGTCTCAGTTATTAAGGACAGAAAAGGCTGTTCTTATAAGGTCATTTATAGGTGTTTGGGGTCCTGAGGCCATCATTTGCAGTTTTCTCCTTATGTCAGAAGCTGACTGGCCTATCAGGTAGGTTTTAGCATGATTTGTCCTTCCTCAGAGTCTGGCTCTATGTCAGTATATATTTTTTTCATAGGCTCCACTAGTCTCCCCTGTTTTTCCCTGCTGTTCTCCATGCAGCTTGTCTGTATGCCCTTGGGATTTACCCAAATCCTTCATTTCTCCTCAGAAATACAATACGAGGAGTGAATAACTCGGATGTCTCCCAGTGAACTCGTAGGTGAGGACCAGTTTCTTAAATTCCCCCAGAAACTTCGAGGGGTCTTCAGAAAAATTTCCCAATTGCTTCTTACATTCTGCTAAGTAGGTCATAGAAAAAGGAACCTGGACCCTTAGAGTTCCCATATCCCCACTGGCTACTTCCCAGAGGGATACATTCCATTTCCTTTTACCCATCTCCAGGGAGGGTAGTAAGGGGTTCCAATAAGAGTATGTCCTACTGGGCTTGAATAAGGAGGAAGTACAGTGGGCTTGGAAGCCTCTTCCTTTAAGCTTTTTGGGGTTTCAAACTTAAGGGGGTTAGCTAATAGCGGGTCATTTAAAATATCTGCCTCCTTCCCTTCATGAGACAGAAAGGATTCATCTTTTAATTCCCCCTTAAGATAACACACTTTATAAGCTCTGCCAATGGCCTCATTCTGATATAGAGCCATAAAGAGCTGGACATAAGGAATTTCAGACCATTTCCCTTCTCTCTTTTAAAAAAATATCTAATTGGAGAATAGTGTTAAACCTAAGAGTGCCATTTTCCAGCTATTCCTCTCCATCTCCCAATTTATACTGAAGCCAAGCAATGTTACAATAAGAAATCAACTTTTTCTTTTTCAATTTGGTGGTCAACAGATTATTCTAATTTTTCAGGATGCAGCACAGGGGTCTATCAATCAGGATGCTGGACATACTTCCCATTATTCTGAAAGGAGAGAGAGATAGGGAAGGATACTCAACTGGGGTCGGAGGTCTCATTTGCCAGTTGAATAGTGCCCTTGAGACACCTTCTTGCCCTAGGGCAAGCCTGTGGGGAGAAAACCTTAGACATTAGGAGACAGCTGTCTGGATTCACCCCTTGACTCCTAAGCCAGACCCAGAGGGCTGATGAGCCAGACTTCTCACCCTAGCAGCTCTGGGCCAGACTCAGAGAGCTGATGAGATAGATTTCTCACCCTGGTGACTCTGGGCCAAACCTCTGCTCCTTTCCCTACTTTGAAGTAGAAACTATTTCTCACCCCAGTGGCTCTGAGCCAATTTCAGAGGGTTGGTGAGTTTCCTCACCCCAGCAGCTCTGAGCTGAACCTCTTCTCCTTTCCCAACTCTGGGGGCAAAAAGTAAGCTTCGTGCATGACCCAATCTGAAACCACTACAAACAGAGAAAAGGGACAGAGGTCCCATTAAGCTAATGCTTGTGTTCCCCTTTGGGAGGGGAGGGTTGATGTTACAAAGAGTACAGGAGTGATACATAGGCCATATGCAAAGGAGGAGGTGAGCAAGAACACCTGAAGAATTAACCTTGGGGAAAGGAAAGGGAATGAAGGGGGCAAGACTTATGAAATGCAGGTCTTGAGGGCTGGTGTCTTACATGGAAGATGCTGCTCTCCAGGGATCTTTTGAAATCACTCCTGCCTGGCTCACCAGAATATGTAACTGGTGCCCTGCTTGCGATGGCAACAGCTGAACCCCAATCTGGGTTTGATAGTCTCAAAACTAAAAGAAATTTAGAGATGAGAGGGCCAGTAGGCATAAGTAGTAAAATTTATTAAAAGAGAAATGTATTAAAAAGAGAGTACACATTAGAGAGGTTAATGTAGCATGCCCAAGGGAGACATGTCTATTCCTAGATACTTGATTCTTTTAGTTGCTATTGTGAATGGAATTGTTTTCTTGTCTCCTTGGTTAGGTCATTACTAGCGTATAGCAACTTTACTGATTTTTGTGCATTAATCTTGTATCCCACCACTTTGCTGAATTTGTTCATTAGCTCAAGTAGCTTTGTCGTAGATTTCTTGGGATTTTCCAAGTATAGGATTATGTGGTCTGCAAATAATGAAAGTTTTACTTCTTTCTTTCTGATATTGATGGCTTTTGTTTCTTTTTTTCCCACCTTGCTCAGCTAGAACTTCTAGAACATTGTTGAATAACAGTGGTAAGAATGGGCATCCTTATCTCATTCCAATTTTAGGGTGAAAGCTTTCAGTCTCTCACTATTGAATCTGATACTGGCTGTGGGTTTTTCATATATGCCCTTTATCATATTTATGATGTTTCCTTTGAGTCCTGCCTTTTAAAGTCTTTTTTTAATCAGAAAAGAATGCTGAATTTTGTCAAATGCTTTTTCAGCACCTGTTGAGATGATCATATGATTTTCCTCTTTTGATTTGTATTTCATTGATTGATTTTCTGGTGTTGAACCACCTTGCATTCCAAGGAAGTATTTTATGGTGAATTTTTGCATCTATATTCATTAGGGATATGAATTAGCTTGTAGTTTTCCTTTCTTGTACAGTTTTTAACTAGTTTTGATATTAGAGTGATATTAGCTTCATAAAATGAGTTAGATAGTGTTCTTTTTTCTTTAAAAAAGAAACTCTTGGAAAAGTTCGGGCAGTAATGGTATTAGTTCTTTATGAAAAGTTTGTTTAAATTTTCCTTTTGAAGCTGTCTCTCTCTGGGTTTTTCTTTGTAAGAAGAGTTTTTTTGTTTTTGTTTTTTTTTCACATGGGCAGACACCAAGAATCGAACCTGGGTCTCTAGCATGGCAGGCGAGAACTCTGCCACTAAGCCTCCTTTGCCTGCCCAGTAGGAACGTTTTTCATGACTGATTGAATCTCTTTACTTTAATTGGTTTGTTGAGGTGTTCTGTATCTTTCAAGTAAGTATAGGTTGTTAGTTTGTTTCTAGGAAATTGCCTATCTCATCTAAAATATCTAGTTTGTGGACATACAGTTGTTCATATGATTTTTTTTTATTTCTTCAGCATCCATGGTAACAACCCCCCTCTCATTTCTGATTTTATTTATTTGCAGCCTCTTTCTTTTTGTTCTTTAAACCCATCTATGGGTCCATCAATTTTATTCATTTTTCTAAAAGAACCAACTTTTGGACTTATTGATTCTCTCTATTGTTTTATTGTTCTCTGGTTTGTTTATTTCTGCTTTAATTTTTGTTTTACCTTGTCTTCTACTTGCTTTATGGTTAGGTTGCTCTTTTTTCTCTAGTTCCTCCACGTGAGCAGTTAAGGCCCTGATCTTTGTTCTTTCTTCTTTTTTAATATAGACATTTAGGGCAATAAATTTCCCTCTCAGCACTGCCTTTGCTGCATCCCATAAGTTTTGATGTGCTCGATTCTCATTTTCATTTGTCTTCAGATATGTACTGATTTCTCCTGCAATTTCTTCTTTGACCTACTGATTAAGAGTGTGTTATTTGACCTCCATACACTTGTGATAATTTTGTTTCTTTAGTGGTTATTGATTTCCAGCTTCATTCCATTATGTTCCGAGTAAGTGAATTGAATAATTTCAATATTTTTAAATTTATTAAGACCTGCTTTGTTCCCCAGCATATGATTTATCTTGGTATCCTGGAGAACATTCCATGAGCACCAGAGAAGAATGAATATCCTCGTCTTTTGGGTGTAATGATCTAGATATGTCTGTTCGGTCTCATTTCTCACTTTGTTTAGGTTCTCTATTTCCTTACTGATCCTCTGTCTGGTTGTTCTATCTAGGGAAGATAGTGGTATATTGTAGTCTCCCACTTTTATTGTAGAAACATCTATTGTTCCTTTCAGTTTTGCCAATGTTTGCCTATGTATTTTGGAGTTCCTTGACTGGGTGCATAAACATTTATGATTTTTATTTCTTCTTTGTGAATTGTCCCTTTTATTAATATGTAATGTTTGTCCTCGTCTCTTATGGCATCTTTGCATTTGAAGTCTATTATGTCTGATTTTAGTATAACTACTCCTGTTTTCTTTTCATTACAGTTTGTGTGGAGTTTTCACTTTCAAACTATTTGTATCCTTGAGTCTAAGATGACTCTCTTATCAACTGCATATAGATGGATCATATTTTAATCCTTTCTTCCAATCTACATCTTTTAATTGGGGAGTTTAGTCTGTTAACATTCAAAGTTTTTACTGTGAAGGCAGTTCTTGAATCCACCATATTATTCTTTGGTTTTTATTTGTCAGAACAATTTTTTTCCTCTCTCTGTTTTATTTATTGAGTTACCCTTTCTAATACTCTTCATTTCTGTACCCTCCTCTAGAGTTCTCTCTCCTGTGTGTTTTTTCAGCTGACAGAACTCCTTTTAGTATTTCTTGTAAGGTAGGCCTCTTGTTAATGAATCCTCTCTGCATGTGTTTGTCTGTGAAAATTTAAACTCTCCCTTACATTTGAAGGACAACTGTTTGAGGTCAAGACTCTGGCTGGCAATTTTTTCTCTTGCAGAATCTTAAATATGTCATTCCACTGCCTTCTCACCTCCATGGTGCCCCTTGAGAGGTGAGTATTTAGTCTTATGTGACTTCCCTTGTATGAGGTGAATTGCTTTTCTCTTGCTTCTTATAGCACTCTCTCTTTCTCTTTAGTATTTCACAGTATGGCTAGTATGTGTCTTGGAGTGGATCTATTTGGATTTACTCTATTTGAGTTTCATTGGAGTTCTTTTATTTGTGTATTTATGTATTTTATAAGGATTGGGAACTTTTCCACAATTATCTCCTCAAATAATCTTCCAAGCTTTTTATTCTTCTCTTTTCCTTCTGGGACACCAATGATTTTATTAATTTGTATGCTTCTTGCTATCAATCAATTCCCTGTGATTCAATTCAACTTTTTTCCATTTTTTTTTTTAGGCACTTGTTATTTTGTAAATTTGAGTTTGGTTGCCCTGTCCTCAAATTCTTTTATTCTTTCTTCTGCTTCTTGTAATCTGCTGTTGTATCTCTAATATATTTTAATTTAATCAATGGTATTTTTAATTTCCATGAGATCTGTTTTCTGTTTATTCTTTCAAATCATTCTTTATTCTCTTCTAGTATCTTCTTGATATATTTTATGTCTTTAGTCAATCCATTGAATTTATTTAGGAGATTTATATGAATCTCCTTGATGGTTGTAAATTCTATCTTCTCTGGTTTTTTAATTTGATCATTTGGCTTGGCCATATCATCTTGCATCTTCATAATCTTAGTGATTTTTTTGCTGATTTCTAGACAAAATTATTATCTTGATAAGATTATTTTGAAAGTTGACTTCCCTCATCCATCTAAGACTTTGTAGTTGTTTGTGTTTGTGTTGAAGATCTGCTTTTGCAATTGGTTTGTCAGTAATTTCCTGGCAAACCAAGACCAGGACCTCATGTAGGAGGTCTAAATCTAATTGAAGATATGTTAAAAGCTAGGGAGAATGGCAGTTCACCAGAATGCAGTTTCTTCGTCTTCCCCACAGATAGCATGCTTGGGCTGCCCTTTTCCTCAGGCCTGCATCTCCAGCTGCAGCAACCAAGTGGGCAGGATCAAGAACAGGTGCAAATTCAGTCAAAGCCAGAGGTCTCTGTGTATGCTGAAAGCCATCTACTCTGAGTGGGGGGGGGTGGCGGTGGGCACTGTGCACCTCAGTGGAGAATCTGGTCATGGGCATGATGGATCTGGTGATCCCCAGGCTCTCATGTGGAGTAACCTGGACCTGTGGGGCTCAGAGTTTCAACCCCTCCCCACAGCCAGCCTGGGAGTGCCTGGCAATACAGTGCAGCTTGTTCCTTCATCCCCACCTCTCTGACCTTGCACACTGTAGTGCTTTGGGCCTCCGTGGAGAAAAGATAGAGGTAACAGGACCTAGAGTCTGTCTTTTGTTGGCCAATCATCAGATGGGATCTGCTCTGCATTCCCCTCTCCTTTCTAGGGGAGAGACCCCCACTCTTCCCCAAAACCAGACACCCACAGTAACCTGCCTCAGGGGAGAGAGCTAGGTACTTTGCACAACAGCAAGGTCTCTGTGTGTGGGTAAACCATGTCTGCTGGATCCCATGTTCCAGTGTGGGAACTCCAGATTGTGGAGTTGAAAGGAAGGATCTCCTCGGCTGGCTGTGGAGGTGGGAGTGCAGGAGCACACTGCTCCTTCTGCACCTGCTCCAACCTGCTTAGCAGCCCAACTCAGGTGCAGTCACAACTGAATAAACTCATCCCATCCTCTCAATTGTAATGTCTCCACTTTTTCATCCAGGTCCTCTCTATATAATGCAGAAGTCCCTCTCTGGTCACTAGTACCCTGGAACTGCCATCCTGGTCATTTTCTGTCTTTTCTCTAGTTTTTCCATAATGTAGGAGTGAACTTCATCTAGCCTATTCTGCCATCATCCCCAGTCCATAGTTTTTTAAAAAGGGTATACATATCTCATTTCTTCTGCAATTAAATATTTGTTATTTTTAATCATTCCTGAGCTAGTTGCTTTATCATGTGACTTACTCATTGCAATAATTCAATACAGCTGGATCTTAATTTCATATTGATTGGAATAAAAAATATGCAAATTATATCATAATGTTTTCCCCAAATTATCTTCAAGTAAAATTATCTCTTTTACTTGAAAAAGAATGGCCAACATTTTAATGTTTTTGCTTTGAGAAAACACACCA
The DNA here is from genome assembly GCA_004026745.1 of Myrmecophaga tridactyla. Lineage (NCBI taxonomy): Eukaryota > Metazoa > Chordata > Mammalia > Pilosa > Myrmecophagidae > Myrmecophaga > Myrmecophaga tridactyla. The sequence continues at coordinate 21,438 of PVIY010016064.1, forward strand.
CGGTGTAATTAAGGCAGGATTTAGACATGTGGTATTTTAGCAACTACATAAAGCACAGGTGTACTTGCTGCCCACCAACAAATTTTGGAGACAATTGTAATCCATGGTCCATTTCCTTCAGTCAGTAAACCTAAAATGAAATGTAAGGTGTTTATCTAAGCAATGACCTGTAATATTTCACGGATGGCTGTGTATATTTCATATAAAATGCTTCTCAGAAGCTTGTATGCGCATTCACCCTCGCTTTGCTATTTGCCTAGGGATCATCAAATGCTAAAAGGTGCAGCTGTTGTGTTTGTCACCCTCACAGCTGTTTACTTTCTCTCAATGACTCACTATATTAGCTCAGTAAGGAAAAGGCCTGAGGTAAAGTTTCACCATGTAGGAGAGGAAGCCTCAGTGTCTCTCCCCAACCTACCTTCACTCTTGCAGCTGAAATTTTCCATAAGAAGAGAATCTAGTGAGACAATGGCCATGTTATTAACAGTGCTGTACAAAGCTATAAATTGGCAGATTGCACTGATATTATTTTTTCATCTCAATGTGGGATTGTCTAATAGGATGAAAAATATGGACTTTTTACATTCAATCTTAAGTAATGCTTTCAGAAAAAAATCCTACTTAAACTGGTTATTTTTATCAACTATTCTTACTCCCTGGAAATATTCATAAAATGCTTCGGCTGTGAGTTGATTTTTCACTGTTGCTTTTAGCATGAATGTTTTCCTTACATAGCAATTGACATGTACACATTAGCTTATGTTAGAAATAGAGTTCTTATCCTGTTTAACAATATCCCAGGAATTTGTTACATAAACTAAAAACTGTTTAAAATTATGTAGTATCATTTTGCCCCTTATTGTTATTATTATTTTAGAGAAAACAAGAATAGTCTCAAAAATACCCTTGGTTTTTTATTCATAAAAACATAGGAGAATGACAATCTTATTAAGAGATCTGAATGCATCTAAATGTTGCCTTGTCAGTTATTTGGCATTGTCAAGTTCAAATGAGATGTCCTCACAGTTTTATAAAACAAATGCAGGAATTATTAATAAGTTAACTTATCTGCTTAATATGAATAAAAGAGATTTTAATTAAGCTCTAGGTTTTCCCTGTATCTGGAAAAAAATGCTTTCAACAGCAGCATTATCTATCTTCATAGTAAGAATACTGGTTATCAGTTGTCGAAGAGACAAAATGCAGGCAACAGCTGGTTTCAGGGAAGAGAATGTTCCCAGGAAAGTGATTGCAATAGAGAATTTAACTTGTTATTTATGAGGAAATCAGACAGATGTTTTACCAATTAAAAAATAAGTCAAAGGAAATGTATGTTAGGTGAGTACTGTTGAAATGAATTTACAAATAAACTCAGCACTGAATTTTTCCTGTTGGGGCAGAGAAGGAGGTTCCACCAAACCTCCAATTGACATAATTCATTTGTGTGTCTATAGGCAAGAAATATTTTCTTTGTTACCAGTTATCTACAGTTTACAGATTTGTACAAATATATTAGGGCAATGAATAGTGTGTGCTCCAAATAATGTACAAAGTAGCAAGTAGACCTGTGTCTACTTTTTGTGTGTGTGTTTGCTAAGAAGCCACATATACTTTAATAATTTTCTAATGGAGACACCCAGTAATCTTTTTGGAGTATTCCAAATTTCCTTTCAAGAATAAAAATATTACAATTAAATGAGCACATTTCAGAGATCAAATAACTTTACAGCTTTGATGGAACTATAATTGAGAGTTTCCCCTGCTAATTGCTTATCAGCTGAATCTGCTTATGTTGCAACAAGCTTCAGCTTTACCAAATTTGAACAAAGGTTGACAGGTTATTGGCATTGTTTAGTAAAAGAGTGCTTGGAAACCCTGACATCCCTAAAAGGAATCATGGCAACGAGTACATGACGATATTTTAAGTACAATTGAGACAATTTATAAGTAAATGTACAGAGCTATTTCCCTCACAAAAGAGGTGGGAGGAAGTAACATATATATTCTTTGTTTACTATGCTTATACTCTTAAGAAAGACATGCCTGCTATTATTCTAAAGCTATGCAGCTGTGGGATTTAATATGGAGAGAATATGCTGCCTAGAATGACTTCCAAAAATCAGTATGGAGCCCCAGTCTGGGAATAAATTTTTCTCATCCCATTACAATCATACTCTGGGATTTCCTGCCATGGTGAACCAGAATTAGTGTTAGAAAGGTTTTATCACCTTTGTTATTATTTCCAGTAGAATGAAAGCTTTAAGAATCACAATGAAAAAAAAAACATTTCATTAAAGTAAGAAGCAGGATACAAAAATCATCCATTATCAGTGTTAATTATTCTCTGGCATTTTATCATATTTATTGTATTTTTAAGATTTGAAAGCAATGTAAGCAATGAGCATAAGAAATGTGTTCAACCTCATTAATAATCAGAACATCCAAATTAAAATAGAATGCCTTTGCTTGTCCAGAAAGTTAGCAGAATTTCTTGTTTGTATGGTGTTAAGACTGTTTTAATGAAAATATGTAGTGTTTCTTAGAATGTAAGAGTCACTTTCAGATCCATGTCAGGGAGGTATAAACTGTTCTGACACATACTTGTGATTTATTTTCTTCTTAAAAATATGTGTCTACCCTTTAATCCAGTAAATTTGCTTTTAGGGAAAAATAAGAAGGATATCTTTAGGTAAATAAAACTATTACGATAAAAGAATACCCATTACAAAATCATTTATAATTGCAAAACATAAAAACCACTATATATGTCCAAATATATTGCATTGGCTGAAGTAACCAATAAAGATACTGTTTATAAAATATTAAAAGCTTGGGAAATGTTGATGATACAGTTGTTTTTGTCACTTAAATTGCTATTTTTTTATTAGAGAAGTTGTGGGCTTATAGAACAATCATACATAAAATATAAGATTCCCATGTACCTCCCTATTGTTAACACCTTGCAATGGTGTGGAACATTTGTTACAATTGTTGGAAGAATACTATTATAATTGTACTATTAACTGGAATCCATGGTTTAACTTATGTTTATTGTAATTCCATGGAATTTGTTTTAATTTGTATACTAGTACCATATATACAATCTAATATTTCCCCCGTTTAACCACATTCAACAATATAATTCAGTGCTGTCAATTACCTTCACAGTATTGTACTAACATCATCACCATCTATTAACAAAAAATCTCCATTGTTCCAAATAGAAAATCTGTACTTCTTAAGCCTTAAGTCTCTCCCTATCTGACCCCACCCTCTCCTCTGATAATCAATATTCTAGATTCTATGAGTATGCTTTTTAAATTATTTCATATCAGTGAGATCACCCAACATTTGTCTTTGTGTGTCTGGTATATTTCACTTAAAATGATGTCTTAAAAGCTCATCCAAGTTGCACATGCATCAGAATTTTTTTCTTTTTTCTTACAGCTGAATATTATTCCACCGTATTCATATACAACATTTTCTTTATCCATCGGTTGATGGACATTTGGGTTGCTCCCATCTTTCGACAACTATGGTAATGCTTCTATGACCATTGGCATACAAATACCTGTTTGAGTCCCCGCTTTCAATACTTTTGGGTATATATGTAGTAAGAGGATTGCTGGGTAATGTGATAATTGTATACTTAACTTTCTGAGGAACTGCCAAACTGTCTTCTCAGCTGCATGATTTTACATATCCACCATCAGTGAGTGTTCCTATATCTCCACATATCTCCAACACTTGAAATTTTCCATTTTTTAAATAGTAGCCATTGGAATGAGTGTCAAATGGTATCTCACCATGGTTCTGATATAAATTTCTCTATTGGCTAATGCTGCTGGACATGTTCTCATGTGCTATTTGACCATTTGTATTTTTTCTTTAAGGAAATATCTATTCATGTCTTCTCTCATATTTAATTGGCTTCTTTGCCTTTTTGTTGTTGAGTTGAAAAATTTATCTATATATTCTGGATATTAAAACATTTTCCAAACATATTCTCCCATTGAATATGTTGTCATTTTACTTTCATGAAATGTCTTTTGAAGCACAAAGTTTTAAATTTTGATGAGGTCCAGTTCATCCATTTTTTCATTTGTTGATTGTGCTTTGAGTATAAACCTAAAAAATCATTGCCTAATAGGAGATACTGAAAAAACTTCCCTACATTTTCTTCTAGGAGTTTTCTATTTCTTGACCCTATATTTAGGTCCTTGATCCATTATGAAGTGATTGTTATATATGGTGGGAGATAAGGACACATCTTCACTCTTTTGCAAATTGAGATCCAGTTTTTACAGCACCACTTGTTAAAGAAAATTATTTCCCAAACTGAGTGGTATCTGCCACCTTGTCAAAAATGTGAAGGTTGATTTCTGAGTTCTCAATTCATTTCCATTGTTCTATATGTCTGTTCTTGTGCCAGTATCATGCTGTTCATGATATAGTTTGTTTTTTTTTAATGTTGTGTGGTGGGGTCACATTTCATTCTTTTTCCATGTGAGTATCCCATTCTTGCAGCACCATTTGTTGAATTTTTGTTTGGTTGGTTTTTTGTTTGTTTCCTTGTTCGTTCATTTGGGAAGTGCACGGGCTGGGAATCGAACCTGGGTCTCCTGCAAGGCAGGCGAGAATTCTACCACTGAACTACACTTGCACCAACTATGATACACTTTAAAGTGAAGGAAAAAGGAAAAAAAAAAAAAAGAAAACAATCAGCTACACAGTATGATTGTACTTTTTCAAAACTGCTTTACCAAGTTGGTGACTACAATTCCTGTATGGCATTTCCCAGAAGGATTATGGTGATTAATGTTAGATTCCCATGAGAGCCACTCACTCCAGATTTGAAGATGGAAGATAATAAGTGACTATTATTTTACCGAGACATTTGGAGGCTTAATATATGCTGATGCAAAGCTTAAGCAGCTGTCTTCTGACAATCTTAAGAATTCTCCATATTGGTGCTATACTCTGAGATATTCTAGGAGTTTTCCCGAGTTCCCTGAGTCTTCTAGTAGCTCATAGACCAACTCTGGAGAACCGCCTGTGTAGGTGAGGCAGGCTGAGAAATCTGGTGCCATCCTATTGACCTTCATTTCTACATCTGTCCCAGGTATCACACAAGTCTCTAGGACCCTGTATTGAACTGTTCATTCCTGGTTCAACTAGAGCAGCCTCTGTTTTACTGCCACCCTCTGACTGATAATGTAAGGATTGCAAATTTAATTATTCCTAAATGTGACAGTTAAGAAGCATGCCCCTTCTGCATTCTCTGGTTCTTTCACTTTTTATAATTCCCATCATGATAAATACAGAGCATATTTGGACTTGACAGAGAATGTTTCACATATTTTTCTGTTTTCTACAATATGCCTTCAATTTAAATATTCCAGCTATTCTAAGTTTGACAACCTACTAAAATGGATTAACATAATCTATTTCAGATGGTTCTGTCCTTGATTTCAACTCAGCTAGAAAGAAGGGGTCTTGGATACATGAACTGTCCTTCAGATTGTTGCAGTCTTAGCTAGACTTACATGGATATTGATTAACATGTGTGGTGAGATGGATGAGTGGGTGAGCGTGGTAGTGGGGGAATCCATTTTCATATATTGTGTGGGATAGCTTGAATTGATACAAACTTGTTATGAAGTAATTTGGTAGTATCATTAAAAATTATGTAACTGCACATACCTATTGCCTCAGCAATTCCACTCCCAGAAATGTTATAGGAGCAAAACTATTCCCATTTGTCATTTATTTTGGTGATAGAAATATACAACAAGTAACCTAAAAGTACATCATTAAGTAAATGCAAACATTAAACATCGTTACAACAAAATGCCAAGTAGCTGAAGATATGTTTGTTTGCAGATGTGTATTTACATATATTTATATGCATATGCACACATATCTAGTTATATATATAAACTAACCCTGGGAGGATCCATAACTAATAACTATGGTTGCCTCTGGGGGACATTTGTGAGACATAGGGAAACAAATTGGAAGGTGAAATTTCAGTAGAGGATCTTTTTATTTTTTGAATTTGAACTATTTGTACCTGTTTCCCCAATAAAAAAATCAATTAAACATTTAAAAAGTTGAAAATAAATAGATTTTGTTTCCCCCCTCTATCCACATGGAAGGGTCTCCTGGGCACAGGAAGAAAAAAGAAATTTGGTTCCTGACTCCCACATTCTCCTTCAGTCTTCCATTTCCTTAAACAACTTCTGAGGCTGAAAGGAACTGGATTTCCTTCTTGACCAGTGTCTGATTTTGAGAAAGCTGGCTACCCTAATTCATAGTTTTGCAAACTTATTCTGTAAAGGGCCAGTAGCAAATATTTTCGACTTTGAGAGCTGTGGTCTCTGTTAGAACTCCTGAATTCTCATGTTATAGTGCAAAAATGTGCATAGGCAACGTGTAAATGAATGGTCATGGCTGTGTTCCAATAAAATTTTATATACGAAAGCAGACAGCAGGCTAGATTTGTCCAAGGGTCATAGGTTGTCAACTCCTGTACATTGCTTAGCTGTAAATATGTAAAATAGATAGAGAAAGGAACGTAGAAAGGTCTACAGTCAATGAGTCTAGTTCTCAATATTATTATTTTGTATAAACTTATTTAAACTTACAATGTCAGTGTAAGAAGCTAGCTATTAATGCTTTATATCTGAATTTATACATTAATAATCCTAAACTTCCCAGAGTGAAATGGATAGCTCCAGCAAAACAAGGGGGGAATTCACATGAGGAAAAACAAAACAGAAGAGCTCGTTTTTACATTTAAAATGTAATTCTGTGTTTTTTTATTTAGTAGCTTTATTGAGGTATAATTTAAATATCACAAAATTTAATAATTTTAAGTGTATAATTCAGTGAGTTTTAGTGAAAACTGTAGAGTTATGCAGTGACCACTGATGTCCAATTTTAGATCATTTATATTGCTCCAGAAAGAAATACCACGCCATTTGTAGTCACTTCTCATTCCCACCCCAGCACCAGGCAACCACTAATTTACTTTCTCTGTGCATTTGGCTTTTCTAGACATTTCACATAGATGTACCATATAATACATAGTTCATGGTGTCTGGCTTTTTTTATTTAAAAAACTGTTCATGAGGTTCTATATTAGGCAAGAATCAGTACTTTGTTTCTTTTTATGGCTGAATAGTATTCCACTATATGTTTATAGAAAATTTGCTTCTCCATTCAACAGCTGATGAACACTTGGTTTGTGTCCATGTTTTGGCTATAATAACTAAATACTGCTGTGAATGTTCATATATAAGCCATTGTGTAGGCATGCATTTAATCTTCTTGAATAGGTGTCTAAAGGTAGAATTGCTAGGCAGTATGGTCAATTCACATTTAACATTTAAAAAATTTCAAACTGTTTTGCAGTGTGGCTGTGCCAGATTACATTGCCAGCAGCCATGTATGAGGGTTCTAGTTTCTCCACATCCTTGCCAGCACTTGTTACTGGTTGTGTTATTATTTATATATCTTCTGATGACTGTGAAGTATCTCACTTGACATGATTTACATTTCTCTTATGAATGGTGGTGTGTATTTCTTTTTAAATATCTGTCTAGACTTAGGTATAAGTATGCAAAGGCATAGCAAAAAAAAGATACTGGAGTTTATGTACTGGCAGCAGTACTCTCTAGATTGTGAAAGTGGCTGTTTTTATTTTATTTTTAATTTTTTCCCTTTTTAAAAATTTAGATATATTTTTAATAATAAAAATGGTTTTCACTAAAAGCAATTTAGTGTAACTTTCTTTTCATCAGATTATAGCATTTAGTCTTAAAATATTAGTATTTTTCAGGATGGCAATGAACTTTTTGACTCAGCTACTCCAATATTGATAGTTGATGTACTCAGCTTTATCCTTTCAGGACAGCATTAAATTTTTTGTCAAGACTTAATTCCTCAATTGATTTCAATTCTATATACTGCAGCTATTGATGGGTCAGGCTCTATGCCTTAGTTTTGGCACTCATCCCAGGTGTTTGATTCTTTCCCAAAGTTTGCAGACAAATGCATTAGTTAAGGTTCTCTAGAGAAACAGAAAAGACAGGATATATATAGGATATAATATAGGAACAGGCTCATGTGATCATGGGTTTGGCAAGGATAAATTCTGTAGGGCAGGCTGCAAGTCGAGAACTCTGATGAAAGTTTTGATGAATTCCTCAGGAGAAGCTGTCTGACTAAAGGAGGGATAGGAATTCTTTTTCCAGATTGCTAAACTATCAGTTTTCCATTTATAGCCTTTGGGTGATTGGATGAGACGTCTCTCATTGCTGAAGGAAACCTCCTTTGTTGATTGTAAACATAATCAGCCATAGATGCAATAGAAATGACTAATGACATAAATCCATGAAATATCCTAATCCATAAAATGTCCTCAGATTAACAATTCAGCCAGTGCTTACTTGACCAAACAGTTGGATACCACAAACTCACCAAATTGACCCACGAATTTACCCATCACAATTACAATAAAATATAAATTATCTGTACATAAAAATTAACAAAGCCATAAAGGCAAGAAAAAAAACTGGAAGAAGGAGTATGTAATATATAAGATGGACAGATGTGGTAATATCATTGCCATGTTAAGATCTATTACATGGGCGGCTGCCGTGGCTCAGCAGGCAGAGCTCCGACCTGCCGTGCTGGAGGTCTGGAGTTCGATCCCTGGTGCCTCCTGCCCATATGCAAATTAAAAAAAAAAAGATCTATTACAAATCAGTAAGACAGATGAATGAAAAAAAAATCTACACATTAGCCATGTATCTAAACTGTCATGCATTTGATAAATAGTTTGAGTGGTGAATGAAAGTTCAATTCACAAAAGGAAAAATAATGGTCAGTAACATATGGGAAAAAAGTCAATCAAACATTTAAGAAATACAGAACAACAAAACACCATTTTTAACTTGTCTGGTAAAAAAAATTTAGAAATAATGATAATGTTCATTGTAACATACTGCTGGTACTTAAGAAAATCCAAAGCCATTTTATAGGGGAACTGGTATCATAAATCAAATGTTATAAGTATGTGAAAACTGTTTGACCCAACAGTTGCACATTTAAGGATTTGGTGGTTCATTTTAAGAGAATGCTTGGCCAAACACCTAGCCAACCTATTTGACATATGAAATTAACCATCACAACAGACTTATTTCCCAGGGTGGGTACTGGTGGTACAGTTTTTTATAGACTTCCAATTTTAACTGGGAAATTAAATAAACCTAACTTTTGACTCTTTATTTTAATTTGAAGATTTTAAGTGAATTGGATTCATGCTCCTTACCAAGTGAATAGAAAATATTCATCTCTGCTAAATGTACCCCTATTCAAGTTATCTCAAGCTCTCAAAGTATTTCTCTTTACTGAAAGGTAATTTAGAAGCCATCATGACATATGCTGTATCAGGAAAGTACAGTCAAGAGAAGATTGGAAAGAACTGGAATCAGGAAATGATTCCAGATAGAGAAGAAAAATACACATCTTTTCATTGTACTCCCCCCCTACATTCTGAATTATTAAGACAAAAAGTGTTTAGAATTTAGTTAAATGTATTTAAGAAGTATTGATATTAAAACTATGGGAGGGTTCTGGATATATATATATCCAGATTGGAAGAATTATAATGGAGTTGCCAACAGAAATTCAGTTTGATCCCAAATAGGGACTAAACCTCTTAGCAGATTACTTTAAGATAGAACACCTAATCTGACCTATGAAAGAGTTTGAATTTTAATTAGACCTCTTCAAATTTAATTCTTATATAGTCCTTCTTGCTGCTGGGAAAGAAAATTCTGACCTAGTTTTACTATACGCTCAATAGTAATTGAGTCCGTAATCCAACACACAACTTCTCAGTAGTTAAAAACTAAAGGGTATTGTGGACTCTTTGACTCAAGCTCTGTGTGTTATTCGTCCCTGTTTTATTTCTTTGGGGTATAAATTCTGTCAAGTAGTTCTTTCTTTTTGTCTTCCCTATGACTGTACACCATTAGTGACTCATGGATCTATTTGCCTTTAATCATCTACTTCTTGGCTTACCTCTCGAAAGAAAAATTCATACTCCACCTTTGACTTGAGTTTACTTTGTTTGAGAAATTCAGATAATTCTTAGCAAAGGTGTTTAAAGCTCATCAAGCATGCTATTACAGGCTTAGCTGACACAAGGTATGCAGACTACTTTCAGACCCAGACTCCAAGATCCCTGAAAACCAAATGCACTGAGAGTGCTCATCAAAGGAAAAATTCTAATTTCTCATTAATAAAAGGAATAATGCAAATCATGAGTCTACTAGTTTTCTTTTCTCATTCTCCTTCAGGTAGACTACCCTTTCCTAAACTACCCTGTCGGTCATTTTAAATCCGTGGTTACGTGATGACCTACTACAGTCCTAGTACAAAATATATAATGGTGTTCTTCTGAGTGCTTCCCTTTTTTCTTCTATCATAGCAACACAGAAACAGAAATATATATATATATATATAGCTATCCAGACATGAACAATCTCAGTAGCTACAAACATATCTAAGTATTTGGATATTGGCTGATTATTAGGGGCAAGAACTTATATATTACTTTATTTCATCCTTATAACTCTGTGAATTGGGTAATATCAAGCCAGAGAAACCAGAGACATAATTAACCAAGTCCAAAATTATTTGCTTAATCAATATATCTCTCTGAATTTTTCCTAGTATACACTCCTCTTTTGCCTGATTCTATGCCCCCCACTCTCTTTCTTTCTCTCTCTCTCCACACACACACACACACACACACACACACACACACACACACACACACACACACACACACACAGTCATCTCATGTCTGTCTCCACATTTCCGCTGATTTCTTATGCAATGGTTGCTTATCTCCACATATACTGTGATTATCTCAGCTGTGCAAAAAGAAGACACTCCTGTTTCCTCTCCTACTTCCAGTCTTGCCCACCCAGTCAAGTCCATATCCCTTTAGTATGCATATTATCTAACCTGTACTTTGTTGTTCAGGTGACCAGAGATTATAATTTAAAGCAGGACACTTTTTTAGGATAAAAGTGGCCACAAATTGGACAGGTACAAACAAAAGTCAACAGAGACAAACCATTACATATTGAAATGGTCCCTATTCAGTTTTATAATCTTAATTCCTTGTAACTCTAGCACTATTTCACACTCATTGCATCAGCTTTTAAAACTTTGCAGTGTTCAAAACTTTGTTCTTTTCTGTTCCCCTCTCTATTCCCCCTCCAAGTCTTTTCTGCAATTAACGTCTACATATTCTAAAAGTCTCAGTTATTATTATTCCTGAATTATCTACAGCAAGAAAACTTCTTCATCTGAGACTTGACTAGCTATCTTTTATATGTTCCCATAGAAATTTGTGCTTGTTCATATAATACAGTTTATCAAACTGTATTGAATTCTCTTTCTATTCAGTATCTGTCTGCTAATCTTTAATTTCCTAGGGTTCTCAGTCATCATCATATCCATAGCCACTAACAAAATTCTTGGATTTATTTAGACCCTCAATAAATACTTTAGAAATGTTAAATGCATAGGAAATGGGTGTAATCAGAGTGATACAGTTGCCCAGAAACTTAAACTTCCTTTCAACCTGATTCCTTTACTGGGCTTAAGATACTCCTATCCTAGCCCAGTTTTTGTGCGTTTGTATCAATGGTAATGCATATTCTCTTACCCTTTCCTCTTTCCTTCTCATTTGGCAGCATCAAAAGGTGTTACATTGACATTGAAACAAATTAAAGGCATATTTAATATGCATAACAAAAAACCCTTATGCAAATGTGATCATAATTTTTAAAATGTACTTTAACCAAAAATTTTAAACCATGAAAGACTTTTTGCAGAATTTTCCTCCTCCAAGATATTTGGAGCTCATCATTAACTTTTATAAATATTGTGTTGCCCAAATCGAGGGGCATTTTACAAAACTGTAAAAGTCTTAAGGTCATGATTTGGAGAAGTCTAAGAAGACATGATGATTTAACACAACAAGGTATATTGGGCTGTATTGTAGAATAGAAAAAGTGAAAAAACTGGTATAATCCAAATGAAATCCATAGTTTATGATATTATGCCCATGTTAATTTCTTAGTTTTGATCAATATGCTCAGCTTCTGGAAGATGGTAACATTAGGCCACCCCAGGTAAAAAATATATAGGAACTCCTCCATAAATATAAAATTATTTTTGAATTAAAAGATAAAAAATATTGCATTACCAATTTTGCTACAAAACTAGGGAGCTCCACAGGCAAATTTATAGGGCCAGCATTGTGTAAATCACACTAAACTAGGGAAGTCAGAGATGAAAACAAACCTAGAGACCCATGTTGGGAGAAAGGAGAATGTGCAATGAGCACCCAAGCCTACTTGTAAAGTAGAGTTAGTGTAAGGGGAGGTCAAGGACCTGGAGAGGAAACAACAGGCACCCCTCACCCAGAATGAGAAACATTGGAACTGTCGGGACTGAAAGACTCAAGAAGAAATAATAAGACCTGATGAGGAGATACCATTTCAAAACTAGCACATTTGGAGCAATTTCCCTGGATAAGTCTTGTTTTTATGTCAGTGTCCCTTCTCTGAGGAGTTAATTTCTAATTCTTAGGGAACATAAGGACCCACCTGAAAAGATCAGCTTTCTGCCTTTACCCGTCAAAACAGGCTTTTTAAATACATATTTGTTGCATGCCTCTGTTTCAAGGACACTTAATATTGATCCTGTGAATTTAGAATAGAAAAAATGCAAAAAGGAATGAGCTTGATTGTTGAGCAATCTGGGGCTGATGATGTAAGCTGGACTTCTCTACATGGTCACTCATATCCATCAATAAACATTAGTGCAAAGCTGCTCCTGAGATGACTGGATTAGGAAAGATAGAAACTCAAGAGAAAGCAGGGGCATTTTCTATAGAATGACTACTAATTGGTATGTTGAAAAATAATATATTCCAAACATTATATTTTATCCATTTAAGTAATCATTTTGCAAAATTTTAAAAATATGTTCAATTTATTATAGCATAAGATGGCCAGTGATATGCATGAACTATTCCTATAACTATTATTTTCCAAAAATCAAAAAATGTTGACTTGTTATAATTTGCTTAAATGAATTTTTATTACTTTTTAAATTTAATATAAAAAGTTCACATTGTCTTAGGGAAATGCCATAATTAACTAGGAACAATCATATTCATAAGTGAATGGGAAAGAACATTATTTTATATGAAACATCATTACAGCTTTCTAAAATATAATAATGCTGTTTTCCAGAACTGCCATTTTTCTAGAGAATGTTAAATGTAAACTATAAAAATTCTGCCCCAAAATACTTTGCACCATTCAGCAAAAAATATACAGTAGCATAAGCTGTGCCTGTTTACAAAATAAATAATATTGACATTTGTTCTATGACCACTAGCAGAATGACTGAATATACTAATAAAAATTTACAAGACATAAACCCATCAACTGGATTAGAAAGACATGATTAACCAATCTAAACCAATTTTGAGTAAATACCATACACAAAAAAAATAAAATGTGAAATTTTTGTGATGTTTTTTATTATTTCAATGCAATTATCTCAAAATCTTTAAATATTTCAGCAATGTATTTGTTACTAGCAAACATGAAATACAAAGTAATCTTCAAAATAAGCCCATAGAATTTTAGATTTGGATGTTAGATATTTTTCAAAAAATATTGCTATTCTTTGACCATAACTGTGAATTAATCCCTGGTACCTTATTCTAGCTAGGTTGACTTTTTCAAAGTATGCTGTATTTCTTCTTGTTCACAATGTACATTGTTTCTCTTCATATTCTTAGTTTATCTAATTCTGTGGCTTTGACTATTATCTGTCACTTGATGACTTGGTAATCTCTTCTTACGCTGATTTTTAGTCTTCAGTTATATTTGGATTATATGATGTGTTTGTGCATGTTAGGTTTAAAGAAGGCTCGGGGGCAAACTGATGCAGGCCAAGGAATTTATTCAGACACCAGCATGGTGGAAGTCTGAAGTCAGACTCCAGCCCACCAACGGAGAATAATGGAGGATCTTTTATATTTGAGGGTCTAGGTGAGGTGATAAGTGATGCAGGGGGGTTGGCAGGAAAGGGACAGGAAAAAACCTTGAGCCGCTGGCCCGGGAGGGAAGGAGGGAGGGCGGATTGGGACATGGATGGAACAGTCTGTTTCCATCTCACCCGGGTGCTGGTGGGGGATGGCCTCTGTTATTTTTGCTCCTTGTTTGGGGTCCAAGCTTATTATTCCAACAGTGTAAGTAGTGTCAATCAATAGTGTATACATATATGTTTACAGATATTTGGGTATAAATGCACTTCAAAATCATGCTATAGATTTATACACAGATACATATATGCATATAAAGAGCACAATCCATTTAAACATATACATGTAAGAATACGAAGGCATACCTTATTTTATTGAGCTTCACTTAATTGTGCTTTGCAGATATTGTAATTTTTGCATATTGAAGATTTGTGGCAACCCTGTGTCAAGCAAGTCTATCAGTGCCATTTTTCCAACAGCATATGTTAATTTCCTGTTTCTGTGCCACATTTTGGTACTTCTTATGATGCTTCAACTTTTTCATTGTTAGCATAGTCTTATGATGATCTGTAATCAGTGATCTTTAATGTTGACATTGTGATTTCATTGGCGCACCACAAAACCTTCCCACATAGATAGCAAACAATCAGCAAATGCTGTATGTTCTGACTACTCCACAGATCAATCAGTCATTCTGTCTCTTTTTCTCTCCTCTGGGGTCCCTATTCCCTGAAGCACAGTGACATTGAAATTAGGCCACTTAATAACCCTACAATGGCCTCTGTAGGTTCAAGTGAAAGGAAGAGTTGCACATCTCTCACTTTAAATCAACAGCTATAAATGATTAAGCTTAGTAGGAAGGCATGTTGGAAGTCCAGTGAAAAGCTGGGCCTCTTGTGCCAAACAGTTAGCCAATTTGTGAATGTAAGTGAAAATTTCTTGAAAGAAATTAAAAGTCCTATTTCAGTGAACCCACAGCTAATAATAAAGTAAAACAGCCTTATTTTGGCTGATATGGAGAAAGTTTTAGTGGTCTGGAGAGAAAGCCAAGCCAGCCACACATTCCTTTAAGCCAAAGTCTAAGCTAGAGAAAGGCTCTAATGGTCTTCACCTCTATGAAGGTTGAGAGAGGTGAGAAGGCTACACAGGAAAAAATTTGAAGCTAGCAGATACTGTTTCATGAGGTTTAAGAAAGGAGGACACCTCCGTAATAAAGTGTAAGGTGAAGCAACAAGTGGTATCCTGGAAGCTGCACTAAATTATCCAGAAGTTCTAGCTAAGAAAACTGAAGAAGATGGCTATGGTAAACAACAGATAATCATTGTAGATGAAACAGCCTTCTACTGGAAGAAGATTCAAACTAGTGCTCTCACAACCAAGATGAGAAGTCAATGCCTGGCTTTAAAGCTTCAAAGAACACGTTGATTCACTTGCTAGGGGCTAATGCAGCTGCTGACTTAAGTTGAAGCCAAGGCTCTTCACATTCCAAAAGTCCTAGGTCCCCTAAGAATTATGTGAAATCTACTCTGTCTGTGCTCTAGAACAAAACTTGAATGAAAGACAGCACATCTGTTTACAACATCATTTACTGGATATTTTAAACCCACAGTTGAGATCTACTGCTCAGGGAGAAAAAATATTCCTTTCAAAATATCATTGACAATATACCTGGTCACTGAAGAGCTCTGATGGAGGTATGCAATATTTATGAGATCTTCATGTTTGCTAAAACATCTGTTCTGTAGCCCATAGATCAAGGAGTAAATTCAACTTTCAAGTCTTATTTTGTAAAAAATATATATTTTAAAAGACTATAGCTGCAATAGATAGTGATTCCACTGATGGATCTGAGCAAAGTAAATTGAAAACCTCCTGGAAAGGGTTCACCATTCCAGATGCCATTAAGAACATTTGTGAGGAGGAAGTCAAAATATCTAAAGTAATAGAAATTTGGAAGAAGTTGATTCCAACCCTCATGGATGACTTTGAAGGGTTAAAGACATCAATGGAGGAAGTAACTGCAGATATAGTAGAAATAGCAAGAGAACTAGAATTAGAAGTGGAGCCTATTGATATGACTGAGTTGTTGCAATCTCACATTAAAACTTTAATGGATGAGGACTTGCTTCTTATAGATGAGCAGAGAAAGTGGTTTCTTGAGATGGAAACTACTCCTGGTGAAGATGCTGTGAACATTGTTTAAATCCAGCAAAGTTTTTAGAATATTATATAAACTTATCTGATAAAGCTGCAGCTGGGTTTGAGAGGATTAACTCCAAATTTTGAAAGACAGTCCACTGTGGGTAAAATGATATCAAACAGCATTGGATGCTACAGAGAATACTTCATGAAAGGAAAAGCCAACCACTGCAGGAAACTTCATTGTCTTAATTTAAGAAAATATCACAGTCATTTTAACCCTTAGCAACCAACACCTTGATCGGTCAGCAGCCATCACCATTGAGGCAAGATCCTTCATCATCAGAGATTATGATTCACTGAAGTCTCAGATGACGGTTAGCAGTTTTTAGCCATAAAGTATTTTTTAATAAAGGTTTGTGCATTTTTTATACATAATGCTATTGCACATTTAATAGACTACAGTAAAATGTGAACATAAATTTTATGTCCACTTGGAAATTTTTCCTTATGACTCACTTTATTATGTTAATCTGGAGCCAAATCCACAATATCTCTGAGGAGTGCTTGTAGGTATGTAATTAACATGTTGAATCCTCCTTTTCTACAGGCTTTCTTTGTATATCTCATAAGTATATCAATATCCTTATGCTTCCAATAATTAATTTCATTTTAACCATGAAGTGCTATCAAACCAGTCCATGACAAACTTTATAACCATGTACTTAATCTAATTATTTCATAGAAGAACAAAAATGCAGAAAAAGAAAGTTGTCCTTTCTGTAAAGCCTGTTTCTTAATTTATGAAGATTCAAGTAGAGTTGTAAAAAATTCTTTTGAGTTAGATGTGTGAAAGAAAGTATAAAATATTGGGAAAAAATCTACAAGTAACCGTCATTTGGATTGCTTTGCAAATGTCTAAATTCTGGCTTTACTTCAAAGAAAATAAAACAAGAAACAGAAGATGTTACATATTATATATGGTTCATGAAGAAACCCAATCGGCAGATTCATGTGCAAAGAAACAGAAGGGATTTCTTATTTAAAAATTGATGAATAAATATATGTTCATATTAAAAGTTAAAATGGTGTGACATTTTTTTGAATCCCCCTTTTTAAGCAAAAGTTTCAGTTTAACCCAAATATTCAAAGCGACAAGTAAGTGGGCTGTACACACACACATACACACACACACACACACTTCAAACAGTGTTATTTGCTTTATTAAATGTGGACAGAGAAAAGTCAAAGAGTACTGGGCCCCTGAAAGGAAATCCTTCATTCTTTGAAATCATAGCAGACAGGGATGGGGCAGTGGAATCCAGGAGAAGGAGAAATAGGTGATCTGGTGAAGCCAGTGCTTTGGGAGAGGCTCCATCTTTTTACTTCTTCATGTTTCTTTCCCCCTTTGCATTGTCTGGACAAATTCTAAATTTAGCAGGTAGTGTTGGAGTATAAAAAGACTTGTAAATTAACAGTGGGGAAAAAATCCTCTGCCTCACATATAGTTTATTGAATCAAGATTTTTTTAAATGCAATATTCTTATCAGCTGTAACTGTTTTTGTACCACATTTTACATTCTTGTACCATTGCCTAAGTTGTAAAACTTCCCTTTAATGTTATATTTTTCCTTTTCATCCTTTTGTTCTTTCTTATTGATTTATTTTTGTCAGTATATTTGTAAATGATGCTATTTGGCTCATTTCATGGTTCATATATTGACTGTTTATTGCATCCTTTATTATAATTAAATGATCCTGCACAAAATAAAAATATGAGAATTTACATCTAAAGAGACTCATTCTTATCACTCTATATGAGATTATCTATTTTTCTAACCATTCTTACCAATGATGAACTATAGCATAATTTATTTTTGGAAATTTGATGGGTGAAAATATGGTATACACATTTATATATAAATCAAAATGTACAGAACACTTTTAATATTTTAACATGTTTATTATCATTTTACTTCATTCTTATATACATTGATTATGTTTTTATTGTCTTATTTATTTTGTGATTTTTTTCTCTTTAATTTTCAGTAGTTTGTTACAGCTGTAGGATAGTACATAGCATTCTTTATTGTCACTCACCTTTAAATGCTTTGCTCAATTTAATATAGGCAGGGACTGCAAAATAATAGATATCATGAACATTTTTTATGGCTTCAAGCTTTGTAGTGCTTATTGAAAATGTCAAAGATGGAGATTGGAGGTGTGCTTTTAACATTATCTGTAAAGCTTAAATTTTCACAATAGTTTTGTCTATTGTGCATTTAAGTTGTTAAATATGAAAAGACCTGCCCCATTCCCAGTAAATAAAATATTTTCTTCTAATATAACTGTTTTTATAGTTTCATTTTTCACATTTTCAATTTTGCCTAAGTGTTAGATCTAGAAGTATTCTATTGTCTCAATAGATATCCAATTGTTTAGATACCATTATTTTTATGTAGTTCATTATTTTCACAAAGATTTCAAACATTGCCATTACCTTATATAGAATTCCTACAGTCTGCTTCAGGTATAGCTATTCTATCCTAGTGACTTATTTGTTTATTAGATACCGACCAAAAGTGGTGAGTTCTCTGCCTGATGTGTTCAAATAACTAATTCCCGAGAAACCCGGGTTTCAAAGACAGAGTTTTTTCTAAGCATGAAGCAGGAGATCAGATGGCCTATGGGCCTCAAAAATCTGTCTCCATGAGCTGCAGTAACTGAGAGTTTTAGAATATCAAAATACGAGCAGGTTATAGGATAATGGGTACAATGGCATAAAATGACAAAGTTCGAGCCGATCTAATTATTGGGAATGTACAGATTGATTACATGCTTAGTCACAATGTATGCAGATGATGGGCATGATTTTAAATATTATTATGAGGTCACTTACAGGATTAAAGTTTAAGCTACTGCACGTGTCGTGTCACGTGGGCCAATTTTGGTTAGATCCAGCTCAGTCTAGCAAGATCGTTTTGGAATTGGGTGCGTTGGTTCTGAGCTGACTCAAGGCCGTTCATTAATAAATGTTAGGGGGCCTACTTTAGTGAAAAACAGGATAAGGGGGTACAAGAGGGGGTTAGTCACAGCATTTTTACAATTACAAGATAAAGGGTATGTAATTATATAATCAGAAATTTCAAGTATTTACCTCTGGCTATTCTAATATACTAGAAAGCAAAAAGAAATATTTATATAATGACTCTAATTATAATTATTTGTTAAATCCTAACTTCTGGGTAGCATATCCACATCCCATGGTATCGCACTAAATGCTGCAAAAAGAGAGGCCTTACTTTATCTCTGCTTATAGTGAAATCATACCTATCTAGTCTACCACCACGCTGTTTCATAGGTATAAGAGACCTCGTCTTCTTGGTAAAGTTGTCCCATGTGTTCCAGATAAGTAGTTTGTACTATCACTTGACTGGCTGACCACATTGATGTAGGACAGTGCTACAAAGAGTTCCTTCTGCAATTACGTACCGAGTTAACTAAGCCCTTCCATGTCATTCCAATTCTGACCCAACCTCCTACCCATTCTGTGTTACCCAGCTTTGCACACTGCCTTACAAAACTCATAATGGGTCTCCAGAAAGCACTCTTAAGAGCTGAAGCTCTACTGAACATCCATGATTAATAATATACATTAAATTGCCTGGAGAGTGACACATTCTGATTCTATACGGAGATGACACAGAAGCTTTGAATTGGGGACCTTCCCATACCTCTCCCTATGTGTCTCTTCTTCTTTGTATCCTTTTCATTATAATAAACTAATTAAGGATAGCACTTTCCTGAGTTCTGTAAGTCATAATACTGAATTACTAAACCTGAGAGAATGGTTGGAACCCCCAAATTGGTAGCCACTTGGTCAGAATTCCAAGTGGTTTGGGAACCCCTTTAACTTGTGGTTGGTGTCAAAAATGAGGGCAAGGTTGGGTTTTATCTGTGGAGTCTGACCTAATGCCAGGTAGTTAGGGTAGGAATTGAATTGCATTTCAGTTAATGTCTGAAATTATTTCATTCATTTGCACATGCTTACACCAAAAACATCCTTATCTCTTGCTTGAGATTAATGTCCTCATTGTTATTTAGATTGCTACACAGTGGCCAGAATGATCTGTTTAAAAATATAAATCAGATCACGGTCTTTCTTCTGCCCAAACCCATAGTTCTTAGAATGACACCCACACTCTTTACTGTGGCCCCACTGGCTAATATTAATTCATCATGAGCTATTTCTCTAACCTCATCTTTTAGTATATCATTTTCATTCTAACTCCTTTCTACCTACACTGGTCTTATATTGAGACCTTGAATAAATAAAAATTAGCCCCAAAGGAACCTTGCCCTGGTCTGAGACATCTTCTCCTTTATTTTTGCCAATCAAGCTCTTTGTCAGCTCAGGTTCACCTTCCAGGAAGAGGTAAATAAAGATGCCCCCAGACCTACCATCACAGTTTGCAGCTTTATTATTGCAGTACACTGAACAACTTGGCTGGACTTTGACCTCAGTTCTTGGGGAACCAACCTCTGAGCCTTTGCTATTTCTTGGGATAGGGACGTCTTTTGTTCATCATGGTGGGTCCAAGATCATACCTAAAGATTCCTGTGAAAATGAGATGACATGGAAGGACCAAGGAAATGTGCAGTTTTAGAGTAGGGACCTGCCATACTCAAAATACCAAACAGCTGACATAGTGATCTGCACTATATGAGCCCCACCTCCATGACCTCTGGCTGCTGCAGACTGAGTACAACCACATGGACATGGAGTCTATCAATCATGCCTGTGTAATGAAACCCCATGTAAACTCAGGACATGCAACTAAGGTGACTGTCCGTGATTGATAAGACATATCTCTGTGCAAGGAGGGTGATGTGTTCACTCCATGTGCACCATGTGGAGATGACAGAGAAGCTTGTGTCTGAGACCCTCCCAGACCTCACCTTTATGCATCTCTTCTTGTTGCTTCTTATTCACACTCTTTCATTATAATAAAGCTCTAATTGTACATACAGCATTTTCAGTGAGTTCTATTAGTCATTCTAGCATATTATTCATTCTCCATATATGGAAACTCCCAAATTTGAGCCCCCACACTTGTTGCTGGTCCCTAAAGGGAATCTGGAAGGGGATTTCTCTTAACCCGTGTGGTGTGGCCAAGATAGAGTCAGAATTAAATTGAATTGAGTTACTGCTGTATTTGTAATTGGCATCAGAAGCTGTCCAGCTTTTGATAGTCTTCTCAGTTATGTTAAATATGTATCTAAACTTTTCTAACTTTGGGGTATGTTATTTTCATGTATCCTATGTTTCTTAATGCAAATAAATGTGACCACATATCTGGAGTGATGCTGAATGGAGCGATGCTGAATGGAGTGATGAACTCAGCTGTTTCCCACACTGTGGTTTCTTACTTACCTGATCAGGCTTCTTCTCCTGAATTACTAGGTCAAAAACTACATATTTTAAAATTACTTTTTAAAAATATAATTTATGCTAATGCCTACTTTGAATGAGTTTTACCAAATATTACCCAACCTGGAAATTTCTTAACCCTCAATTCTTTCTTAAATTAGCTTATTTATTTGCATAATTTTTTTACTGTAAATTTATGGCCACCAGAATGTAACCTCAAAAAGAAAGGGGACCTTGTTATAGTTTGCTGACTGCCAGAATGCAGTATACCAGAAACAGAACAGCTTTTAAAAAAGTGAATTTAATAAGTTGCAAGTTTATAGTACTAAGGACATGAAAATGTCAAAATTAAAGCAAAGCTACAGAAATGTCCACTCTAAGCCATGCAGGGAAAATACCTTGGTTCATTAAGGCTGATGACATTCAGGGTTTCTGTCTCAACTGGAAAGGCACATGGTGAACATAGCGATGTCTGTTAGATTTCTCTCTGGGTTTCTTCTTTCATGAAGCTCCCCCAGGGGCATTTTCCTTCTTCATCTCCAAAGGTCTCTGGCTTCATGTGTTCTCTTGGTTCTCATGGCTCTGTAGCTCTCTCCAAAATGTTTCCTCTTTTAAAGGATTCCAGTAAACTTATCAAGACGCACCCAGAATGGGTGGAGTCACATCTCCCTCTAATCAAACATTAATAACCACAATTGGGTGTGCCACATTTCTGGCGACAATGTAATCAAGTTTCCAATCTATAGTACTAAACAGGGATTAAAAGAAATGACTGCCTCCACAAGATGGATCAGGATTAAAACATGGCTTTTCTAGAATACGTGATCCTTTCAAATCAGCACAGACCTTTTTTACCCTGTTCCAGGGCTGACATCCATTAGGCAGAGTAGATATCATATCTAGGGCCCACAACAATTTAGGGTTCCACCCCCCCAAATTAATTTATTTTAAAGTTTGGTGGAGAAATGAACTTTTAGGTCACAGGAAATATTTTAAGATATAAAGTTCACATGTTCATATTTATACCAACACACCTGTAGAACATAATTTTTATATATACAGTTCAACGAAGTAAGGGGCCCAGAGAGTCATAATGTGGCTTTGCTTCTGGAACAGTGTTGTATATCTATTGAGACCTGGGTTTTGTGGTGGACCATGGATTTCAGAATTAATTTAATATCTGATTTTTTCTTTTTTAGATCACTAACCTCCTAACTTCACAAGCCTTCCCTTGTAGGTTGTTCACCTTCTATGTGAATAAAGGCTTTTAGAAATGTACATCTCTTCAAACCCCACTCTTTAGGTTATTTTCAGGGGAAGACTAGGATGAATGTTTCACCCAGTTCTGCATATAAGAATAAATATCCTTAATTATTTTAAAGATTGCCACAGAGCTCCCTACAACTCTTTTTAATTATTCCCTCAGAGCTTCCTCTGGATTTGATTTTTACTTTTACCCTTGTGCATGTACACACCCATGTGTGTTTAAACATGCATTCCCATCTGTTTCTTATCATCTACAAATGCCTCAAAATATCAGCTTCACTGATGGACACCATTCATTTCCCAATACTGCTAGCAATTTACTGTTTTTCTTTAAAAACTTTTTCTATTATCTTAATAAAGTTAAAATCGATATTTGAGTTCAATTTATGTGTCCTTTAAAAATAAAATGGTAAAAATATGACTTTTACATTCCAATCAGCTATAAAAGGTAGGTCTGGGTGGAGTCCAGTAATTAGTATTTCTAACAACTTCCCAGTGATGCTGATAGTGCCTGCCCAGGGAAAATGATTTGAAAATCATTGCTATAACCTTAATTCTGTACACATTTGGCTCTAGGAGGCAGAATTTGTTGGATGTTTAAACAATTAAAGTTATATCTTGACGGGAAAGAGGAATATTTGCTGACATCTGAGTTATAGTGAGTTTCCATTTTTACAACTGGGGAAAAAAGTGTATATTTTAGAGCATTTCTCAAAATTTAATGTTCAGACAAATCACATGGAGATGTTATTGAACAATGCAGATTGTGATTCAGTAAGCCTGAGGTGTAGCCCCAAATTCTGCATTTCTGGCAAGCTCACTAGCTTTCCAAAGACCCAGCAGCATTAGTCAAAATTTCAGATCCTCCAGTCCCATCCCAAACCTATTAAATCAGCCTCTGCATTTCGATAAGATCCCCAGGGGCTTTTAAAGTTTAGGATGCACTGGTCTAGATCCTAAGTTCTCATCCCCAGCTGCACATTAAGGTGATCTGGAAAATTCCATGCCTAGTGATTTTGATTCAATGGTCTACAGAGAGTTCTATTAGTATGTTTTTTGTATATTTTGAAACCTGTCCTGGTGTGTTGGTTTGAAGTTGTGATATACCCCAGTAAAGCTATCCTCTTTTTGCTGATCCAATCTTGTGGAGCAAACCATGTTTTTTTAATCCTGAGTCAATATTTTGGAGTGGAAACTTTGGATCATTTCCATGGATATGTGACACACCCAGACCTTTTGATTGTTTCCACAGAGTTGTCACACTCCCAATTGTGGGTGTGACCTTTTGATTAGATGGAGATGTTACTTTACCCATTCAAGGTTGGTCTTGACTAGTTTACAGGTGCCCTTTAAAAGGG
This sequence comes from Myrmecophaga tridactyla, assembly GCA_004026745.1. Classification (NCBI taxonomy): domain Eukaryota; kingdom Metazoa; phylum Chordata; class Mammalia; order Pilosa; family Myrmecophagidae; genus Myrmecophaga; species Myrmecophaga tridactyla. The sequence goes on from PVIY010016064.1 coordinate 45,784, forward strand.
GAAGCATTTTGAAGGAAGCTTATATGCTTGGAGAGCAGTTTCTTCAAAGCTGACAGGGACACAGACATTTGGGATACTTGGACAGCTGACAGAGAGAGCAGATACCTAGACATGGATATTTGGAGGTGCAAAGTCCAACAGACTTCACCATGTGCCTTCCTGTGAGATGTTAAGCCATCCATAAGCCACAGTTGTGTCCCAAAGGAGCTATGTGAGGGCCCATGAATGCATAAAGAGGAAACACTGGAACCAGAAGCTGGAAGCAACAGAACTGGGAACAGGGACTAGCAGATGCCAGCCACATGCCTTCCCATGTGACAGACATCAGCCTTTCTTGAGTCAAGGTATCTTCTCTGGATGCCTTAGTTGGGACACTTTTATGGACCTAGAACTATAAACTTGTAACTTAATAAATTCCCTTTATAAAAACCAACCCATTTCTTATATATTGCATTCTGGCAGCATTAGCAGAGTAAAACACTTGGAATTTTCAGTGTATTCAGTGGAGTCAAATTTTCAGCCATGGTTCAGACCAACAGCCTAGCTGGTCTCTGGCATCTGACAATGACCTCTGTGTTATGTCTGTCATGTGTTTGCTGACCAACATTGACTTGGTTGATGAGCCTAATTGTGCAACTGGTTCCTTCCACCCTTCTCCATGTTCACTGAGCCAAGGTTTTAGTCTGCTAGAGCATTACCTTCATTGGTTAAAGGCTTCAACTTTGCTCAAGGAAACACCCTTTCTCTGCTCCCTTATTATATAAAATGATTACACTGCAAAATATAAGGTTATTTATACACTGAGTCCCTTTTAACAGATTATAAACCAGCACTAGGTAGAGTAAGTGGCACATGCATTGATTATATGTGCTCATTGAGAATATTTTCTGCATTTTGGAAAGATTCAGTTTTTACCCTCCATTCATGAACTTTGCTTCCATAAAGAAATTCCCATTTAGACTTATAATTTTGAAAAGCATTTTGGAGAACAATTTCATGCCTTGTACTCTTTCTTGATTGAGCTTCTATCATTTATCCAATAGTTTGCTAAATACAGATGAATCAAAATGTGTGGCTACTAATTCCCCTTTAAGATATAATTCTATAATCAAAAACTTACAGCCCATAAAATGGAAATCAAGGTGACATTTCATGCTGAACTATTTCTTCCTGAAAATGAAAGTTTTAAGGGCAATGTTTATGTCTCTTTAGTGCTGCTGTATACAATATTTTACCTGCCATGGCTGTTCAAAACTTGTTAATGAAATATTTACCCCAATATCCTATAAGTTAATATTTTGATCAACCCATTGGAAATGAATACAAATGACAGAGTGACCAGAGCTGACAGGGCCTGCCTGGAAAGCATGGATCAGTTGAGTGGTCTGCAGCTAGTTATGTTCTTGTGACTTTCTTAGAGCCATAATTCAAAGTCTCACAGCTTGCATAATATTCATCAGGTACAAAACAGTAATGAGAGAGATATAATGAAGGAGTGAATTCCAGAGAAGGCTCTTGAGTAGATTGGATGTCACTGTAGGAAACATATTTTTGTTGCTTTTAAGAAAGATGAACACCACAGGTTTTGACATTGTAGTACATGTTCTTTGACAGCCAGACATTATTTAATTAGGATCATTTCAGATATTCTTGGGTTAGGAAGTATATTAAGAATAATGCTATTCATGAATGATTAATTTCGAGAAAGCATACATGTTTCTTGATGACTTGGGAACCCACAGGCTTCCTCATCAATGGCTCATTTGATCTGAAAAAAGTCCCACTGTGGAGAAAATATGACCTCTGCCTTGATCAATTGAGTCATATTTACAGAAAAGAGAGTGCACTTTAATTGGTTAAATGATTTCAAATAAAGGTTCAAATATCAGTGGCAAATGGGAAAAATGACAAATAATGAAACAAAGATACGCCAAGGTTTATAAGTTTATGGTTATGCCTGGATGGAACTAAACAGGGAATTGATTATGGAGGCATTGGCTACATTGATTTACTTTATTACCAATCATCCTAAATGTGAAAATACTGATATCAATGTCTGCTGAAAACAACGTGCTTAGCAATCTCATGACAAACATTATTTGCTAGGAAATTGACTGATCAAACTTTATTTACCAAGTAGATTTATTTGGAAAAAGGATTCCACTGAACAGACAAATCCATGTGATCATTTTTCCTTTCAAATTCCTTATTGTACCCACCACCACACAAGTTCTTTCTCAGATCAATTGCTTGGATCATGTGTGCAGGTTAACATTTTTTTTAAAGACTCAACAGAAAAAGAGAGTGCACACAAGAGTGTGAGTAATAAATTTATCTTGCTTTTAATTTTTAATATGAAAGAGGCATTTTAATAAAATTTGGAAGATATCAAGTGAGGGTATCTGACTTATAATCCAAAATAAAAATGATGGAATTATAGCTATAACCTGAAATTATAATTTTCACAAAATCTACTTGGCTCTGAATTATTAGTGGAAGTACATGGATTTTTTAATGTGATAATAAGTTACACCACACCCTTATTAATGTGACTTGAATTAATTAACATGATCCTTAAAACACAAACTTTAAAAAAAACTAAAAATGAATATAACAATATATTCTAAGCATCAATTTATTGATCTATTATGTTTTAAATTCCATTTACAAATGTTCAATTCTTTAGTTCTAAAATACTAGGTCATAAATTATATTTTTGAGAAATTTGGCTTTGATCTTTAGGGAATTCTGCAAAAAGGGCGTGGTGCTGGATGACTACAGAAATATAGTTTCAATTTTCAAGATACTAAAGAACTTCAGGGCTGCAAAATGTAGAACAATGAATTCGTATTTTGTAAATTGTAGGAATTAAGGGGAAAACTGCAATATTGTCAGGAAACTATTTGTTTTCTCTCAGAAGTCATGTCCATCTAAACTGTATATGGATAACTGCATGATCGATAGAGACAGTACATGCTGTCCATCTGGAATTCAGGACAGCTGACAAGTTATTCTTGAAACTTCCTCTCATCTCAAGGTTAGATAACTTTAAAAATATTTCACTTTTAATAAAATTGCCTCGACATTGGATGCCAAGGAATAATTATGCCAAAGAAATAGCCAGTATTGCATTTACCAGATATTCACAAATGGCTTAAGTAGTCAACAGTAATCAAAAAACTTGGTATATAGACCAGAAACTGATTGGCTCCCAGGAGTTACTTGTCCTCATTGCTGCTGGTGAGGGGAAGCAATTGTAACTAATGCAACAGTTCAGGACAAGGACAATTAGGAGAACCAGATGCAGAGTTTTGCAAAAGAGTAACTGAGGAAGATGAAGATATTTGCATGGATGACAAAATAATCTTAGATAAAGGCTAAGCTAAACTTGTTTACTTGGAAATAAGCGAGCATGATGATTTAGATTAAGGAAATAAGAAGTCAATCAGAAAAAAAAAGAAGCTGCAAGATCAACCATAGGTCTCCACTAAATTATCTAGATATAGCTAATAATAATAATAATAATGCCCATAATGACACTGCTTATTTGAACCACCACATACCTACACAGTCCAGTCTACTTACTTTCTCAAGGGCCAGCAACAAAAATGACTTTACCTCTTAAAATATTCCATTTTTAATGAGTAGCATGTCTTTATGTGGAAACATCTTCAGTAAAGTTTAATCATAGTATTATAATGAAATAATAATATCAGAAATAGTAGTTTGTAGTGCATGAAAAATGACAAATATGCCTGAGAGGAACAGGAAGATAAGTTTAAGATGAAAATACCAAGGTATAAGAAAATGTTTCACTTTATTCCTTAATATTACAAACATGACAGTGACAGAATGGAAATTGTTCTTGACACATCCTCGGTGTCATCAAAACGTAATGACAATTGAGGATTCTAGCAAACTGAATCCCCCCTTACAAAGGTAATCATTCCTCAACTCCTGTCAATTGCAGACATGTACAAATGAGATCAAATGTAATGTTTGTTCATCTGAGTTGCAGGAGAAGCAGTGCATTAAGGTTTATATGTAAACCAATTTTTAAATGATGACAATATTTCATTACAGACACCCTTAATGGTTTATGACATCTTTTCCCAATTTAAAATAGATGTTTTTTACTCTATAATGACATGAAGTTTATTTACATGTCCTTTATATTTTGTTCTTTCAGTCCTTCTCTACCTAAGAGTCAAAAGGTACTTACTACATTTTGGATTTTAACCCATCTGAAATTTTGGTAATAATAGGTTGTGTCTTAGAATTCTAAATTCATCCTCTGTGGTTTTTTTTTTCCATGTGAAAAGTCAACTGTGTCAGCCTTATTTATTTAGGGGTCTTTCCCTGTCACTGATTTAATGCTATCTTATGTATTTTCGTAAATTTATTCCCGTGGTTATTTCTAGAAAAGCTATTGTACTCGGTTGTCTTTTGCTATCTCACCCTATCATTACCTCAGTCTTTTTTCATTTCAAATAAATTTTACAAATATACTCAATACACTTTTTAAATTGTCACTACTTCAGTCCATTTTGGGTTTTTTTCTCTAATGGAAGTCTACTGTCATTACTCTTCAACTTCGCCATTGATAATCTTGGCACTTTTTGTCCATAAGTAAATATTGTAACACCATTTTGTGAAAGTAATATTTGAAAAGTTAACGGAACATTAATTAAAATTCCACTTGACATAGGTGACATGGAGAAGTCACTCTATATGATACTGAGTCTTCCCATCAATGAAAGTGGTGCACTTGTCATAGCAGTGTACCTAATGTAGTTCATCTTTAAAGCCCTTCAGTCTTTTAGAGTTCCTTGATAAAGGCCTCCCTTATCTTTTGTTAGATATATTCCTGTCATAACTACCCACATTTTTTTCTGTGTTGCCTCCATATTCCGTCTTCCTTTGACTAAGCCACTTACCTCAACACTGAACTTTGGCTCAGTTAATGAGAAACTTTCTAGCCGTCAGGCATCAATTCCCCCCGAGTCCAAATCCTCATTGAGGGGACCACACACAGCACCCACACACCTCTCCCAGAACCCACACGCTGCTCCCAGATGATAAGCTGATCATCTCCACTGTGCTTGGAGCCCCAGTGCCTTTACCTTTACATGCACTTTTGCTTTAAATTAACCAATCCCTAAATGCTTTGGGAAATATACTAACCTCCATCCCTGAACCACAATAAAGACTCAAGCCTGTAGGTCCCTCTCACTCTGCTGTGTGCTCCCCACCTACTGGTTGAGCCACCAGAGTGGATGGCATTGCCCATGGATCCCTTGCGGCTCCCCCTCTCTTTCTTGGCACCTGTGAGTAACAAACTATCCTATCTCATGTATTAATGATCTTGGTTTTCTGTTTTCTAAATTTAAAATCCAATTTACCTCATTTGAAATGATGCCCATATATTGTAACTTGAATAAATTGTGAAAAGTATTAATTAAAACTTACTTTTAAGTTTTTAAAAAATTATAGACTATCGTACTTTCCTTAGGTGTTGGAATGCTGCTGATGTTTATGAGATGGCCTTGTATCCAGCAAAATTGCTGAACTTTTGGGTTCTAATCATTAGCCTGTAAGATCCCTTGGATTTTCTACATTCTTAAACGGATAGTGACAATTTTATTTATTGATGTTCAATCTGCATGTCACATATTTCTATTTTCTTATTGCATTTAGTCTCTGTTTTAGTATGACATTTTATTATGGGGTAAATATAGGCATTCTTATATTGTTTCTAACAAAAACAAAATTTTCTTACAGTTTCATAATTAAATATTATGTTTGATGTGCCCTGGAATACTTGTTTCACATCAACAACTTTACTCATTCTCTAATAGTATTAATTTGAATATGCATTGACGTTTATAAATTTTTTTCTTTATTTCTTGATACAGTTGCATTTTTTTTTACCATAAAGCAATACAATGATGATATATAAGTGTTAAATCATCCTTACATTCTTGTAATAAACACTATTTGGTCATTGAGCATTGTTTTTTTATTTATTGCTACATTGGTTTTATAAACTTTTTCTGGAATATTTGTGTGTAAATTTATAGATGAAGATTAACTGTTTTTCCCCTTTCTTGCATTATCCTTGAGGGTTTTGTTTTCAAAGTTATAATAGCATAATAAAATGAGTCAGGGAGCTTTCATGCTTTTGCCATTCTCTGAAACATCTTGCTTGAAACAGTGAATACTTATAAAAAAGAATCAAATTTAGGAAACATTATAGACCCACTCATGGTTTCTATTTTTTCGCAAATAAATTTTAGCCATTTATATTTTTCTAGAGTAATGCCTATTTGCCCATATATTTTCAAATTTAATGAGATGTAGTTTATAGTATTTTAGTATGATCTTAGTACTACATTTGATTTATAATAATCATACCTCTTTCACGCTCATTATTGATCATTTCAGCATTTTTAATTTTGTATCTTCACCTTTCCTTGTGTTTCCTTGTGGTTTTGCTTAGTTGTTTCCTTAACTTTTTATGTTGAATTGTCAACCAATTAATTTTTGTCTTCTGCTCTAATGCATGCATTTAAAACAGTACATGAACTTATACATAGCTTTATCTGAAAATTCAGGGCCAATATAAATTTTTCTTCTGTTAAGAATGGCTGACTTAGAATCTCAAAATTTGGTTTTTTGGGTGCTTCTTTTATTTGAGTTCTAATTGTATTGCATTCTT